>JBBPJU010001297.1:0-12674 GCA_038088875.1 Austroboletus festivus | reverse complement strand
ATCTTATCTCATAGGGCTAGGTCAATCTGTTTGATGAATAGCTCTTCTGGGAGGAGTCAGAGTTCTGAGTTGTCATCCGATAGATTTGGATTCAGGAGTCTGGATAGAGTGTCAGCTGGGCCCATTTGAGTTCCCGGAAGATGATGAAACATAAGGTCATACTTCTGTAGGAATAGTTGCCATCATGCATATCTTTCAGAGAGTTTCCTTGCCTTCTTGAAGTAAAGGAGGTTTTTGTGATAAGTAAGGAGGGTGACCAGGTGATTGGTACTAGTGAGATAATATCTCCAGTCATCTAACACATGTATGACTCCCAGAAGTTCCTTATTGTAGATATCATAATTCCATTCTGCTGGTAATAGAGTGCTGGACCAATAAGCACATGGGTGAAGATCTCTGTTATCATCCTTCTGCAGAGGCACCCCTTCTGTTCCTACCAGAGATGCATCTGTTATTATAAAGAAGGGTTTCATTGGGTCTGGGATGGTATCAAAACTGTACCTCTCTACCTTATACCCTAGGCCTGATGGGGCCTCTAGAGCTCATTTGGGCATTCCAGGTCTTCTTCCATCTGGGAGGTCGGATGTTCAGGACAACTCCCACAATGTCTGGAGGTAAATCAGCAACTCCAGATGAGAAGTGCAGGAAGTCAAGGAGAAGGACGAGGAAGTGGACTGGAGGTCCAAGAGATGGAGATGAAGAGGTGTATAGAGCAGAGGGGGTGTGGAATCAGCACAGGACTTATGTGACACACCCTTGCAGGTTCACATTCCACATATTTAGGATTGAAGGTAAGGAGGTCACAGGGTCGGAGGTAGGTCATGTGACCAGGGGTAATGACAAGGTCTGGTTCAACTCCAGAGAGTGCCCAAAGGCAACTCCCATAGAAGTGCGAACTATGTCTGGAGAACAGAGGAGCTGATGACCAGAGGGGTTGGAAGTTGAATGAACTCAGAGTACAAGAAGAAGGGTCATATTTCTAGTCGATATTCATACTACAGATTATACAGGAGATATCCAAACTTATATACAAGACAGACAAGTATGTATGGAGAAAAGTTCAGAGGTGGGGTGAGGAGAAGATGGAGGCAGATATATATATGGCTATGTAGGAGTTAAGGAACATATCCTGGAGTCAGAGGACTTCCAAGGGTAAGTGAGATACTAAGATGTAAAGGGAACAAGAAGGGAGCATAGGAAAATGCTACCAGGTGCTCACTATAGCTGGAGCTGTGCTACACATGGACTGTGGGAATTCCAAAGGTTCCAGGAAGGACTGGGATCAGAGTATGACTGGGTAGGGTCCCAATCAGAGTTGGACTGGATTGGACATTGGAATATTGGAGTATGATCAGAGATGGTCAGGGATGACAGACAGGGGTCGGGATGAGGACAGGGGCCAGGAGGTGAGTCAGGGAGATAGATGAGAGTCAGGAGGCATGGATATGACAGATGGAGAGTATCAGTTGTTTAAGGAATTGATTTTGTAGGTCTCAGAAGGTATGTTCTTGATCTGTTTCCCAATGCCATTTGGTTTCCTTTTTAGTGAGCTTAATCAAGGATCAGGCCTTGGTAGAGAACCCTTCAATAAATTTTCGGTAGAAGTTGCAAAATCCTAAAAAGGATCAGACTCCTTTTACTGAGGTAGGAGGGTTCCATTCTCATATTGCCTTTAGCTTGACTGGGTCCATTTCTATATGCCCCTCTGAGATAATCATTCTTAAATACTCTGTAGTTTTCATGTTGAATAAGCACTTTTCCAATTCAAGATATAGTTTATACTTTATCATTCATTCTAGGACCTTTCTTGTTCTTTGGTCATAGATTTCTTGATTTGAAGAGTGGATGAGGAGATCATCCATATATATTATCAACCACCCCTTGGCTAGGTAGTCTGTGAAGATATCATCCATCAGGGCTTGAAATGTGGTGGAGGAGTTGCAGAGACTGAAGAATATCACTATTGGCTCATATAACCCCATTTGTGTAATGAAGGCTGCTTTCCAATGGTCTTTGGATACTATCCATACATTATTGTATCCCCATCTTACATTCATTTTGATGAAGATCTTCAATCCTTGGAGTTTATCAATTAGATCTCCGATCAGGAGTAATGGATAAGTGTTTTTGATCATATGCTCATTTAGGTACTGGTAATCTTGGCAGGGTCAGAGTGTGCCATCTTTCTTATTGATAAAAAAGAATGGGAACACTTGGGGGGATTTGAATGGTTAGATCTTTTCACTTTTGAGGTGTTCATCGATGAACTTCCTGCAGGCTTCTGTTTGCTTAGGGTTTAATGGATAGTTTTTTGCTTTTCAGGGGATGAAAGATAGAAGAAGGTTAATGTGGTGATCATAAGTTCTTTTCAGGAGAAGGGTGGTGGTAGCCTCTTCCAAGAATATCTTTTGGTACTTTCAGAATTTTTCTGATAGGGTTACTTCCTTTTTTTGTTCCTTCTATGCAATATTGGTGGAGATTGTGAGTTTATGAATCTCCTCTTGATCAGTGCAGCATCAGATTAGAACTTCCTCATTTGGATCTTCCACTAGGTTGGTGGTTAGATACTTGATCAAGTACCATTATTCTTCTGAATCCACACTTTTCTTCCCTTCCTTGAGCTCTCTGTATACCCAGTCAATTATGGGATTATGTCAAGCTAGCCAGCTCATCCCCAGTATCATGTTCATTTTGCCACTCCTGATCACCATGTAGTCTCAAGTTTCTCTTCTTCTTCCTCCTATGGAAGTGGTGAGTGTGGTTTTATAGATTATGTCTCCTTCTTGATTTGTTCCATCAGCATTTACCACAATTCTTCTGACTTTTAGTTTGATAAGAGGTAATTGGAGTTTTCAGGCAATAGATTCATTAATGAAGCAGTTGGTTGCCCCACTATCAACTAAGGCTTTGATTTCAGTGGTTCCTGAAAGTATTTGAATGGGGATTGTGATTCACTTTCATTTTATAGATTGTACATTCCAGGTTGTAGGAGAGTAACACACTGATTGAGCTCTCCTAATCAAAAATCCTTAGCTTTCTCCATGTGGGCCCATAATTCCTCCATGCTTATTTTAGCAATGGTTTCCTCTTCCTCTCCTTGGTAGATTGGATCCTCATAGACTTCTTTAAGGATTCGAACTAAGTCTTCTTCTTTAATATTCTTGTCTCTAAGAACTTTAATGTAATCAGTGATTGTCAATGATGCAGGGGTGGTATCAGAGATTTCTTTGATTTGTTCCTTCTTTTAAAAGTGTGAAAAGGTATTCCTGATTGTGAGTGGTTCCTTGTGGAGCAGCCAACCTTATGGCAAATAAAGCAATGATTTTCTTTAATATGCTTGATACGATTGAATGGGGATAGTTTGATAATATCAATATCCATGGCATTTGGATTGTGTACTTCTGCTTTGAACCAATTTCCTTTTAGGTCTCAGACCCTTTCTATCTGCCTCATCTGCTTATGACTGGCTTCTATCCAGTCTTTAAAGGTTTCTGATTCCTTGATTCTGTCAAGATTCACTGATTTGCACTCACTCAAACATACTCTGGTGAATGTCCAGAGTTTTCCCACAGACACATTACTTCATATTTAGCTTTTATTCTTTCCTTTTCACCAGAGTTGGCTGGAATTGGCCATTATACCTTGGGCCCCTGTTCCTTGGCTGACTGAGTATGGTGGAGTTAGTACAAGTGCATCTCCACCCCTTTTTTAGATCTTTTTGGCTTCATTTTGGCCCTTTTCTCAGTTGTATATTGTCTCTTTGAATAGCAACTGAGGTAAGAGCTCACTTCTTGTTTTGCCTACCTAGCTAATTGTGTCAGTAGAGGACTTCTGTCCATCTTTGCTAGTCCACTGCTGCTAGCACTACAACATGACAGGTTATAAGCCCTGTCAGTGCCCACTGATAGAAATAGCTGCAATTGAGAAAATTTCCTCACTGTTTCTGAACACACCTGAGGACTCTAAGTGATGTTCCCATGCCTCTGCTTACATCCCAACCACCTCCAACATCTCCAAATGTCCTCTGATACATCTGTTCCAACCACTTGCCTGGTTCTCACTAGATCAGCAAACTTTGCCATTTGGCATCTTCAGATCAAGGCCAAGCTTTATCATGAAAAGGTCCTAGGAGTTATAACAGGCTCTGACATTGTACCCTCTGCCACTACACCTGCTCCTACCTCCAACTCCAGTTCTATCTCCATTACTCTGACATCAATCTCCACTACCTCCACTTCACCCACTGCAGAGGATATCCGAAAATGGACAGAGTGAGATGAAAAGGCCCATAGCATCATACAGGATCACATCTCCAATACACTATTGCTCAAAACAGAGAAATATACAACAGCAAAGGCCTTATACAATGCTCTTATCACACTGCATCAGGACAGCAACCTTGCCTCTGCCTTCACTTACCATCAATAACTCTTCTCTGCATCATAGGATGTATTACAATTTATTTCTCTTTTGTTACTATAACCTGTACCAGCTCTAGCCTTTCACTTCCACTTGGATAATCCCAGAGGGATAAGTCCAATTCGTTTTCAGGCTGAGTCATATCTTTTATTCATGCTGAATTATTTTTAATTAGTAATTGGCCTGCTTACTTGTTTCCTATTTGTTATCATGAGTCATTTCCTTATCTTCTGACTCATCGATTATTCCTTGACATTCCATTACATTCTATATGACTCATTTATGGACAGCCTCGTTTCCATTCAAGGCAGTGTCTCATGCACTGCCTCTCATTCCAAATCACTATATAAGCTTGTCCATTCACTGCCATGTACTTTAGTCTAGTTCTCCCTTATACAACCACATCTCTTGTGATTGTCCCCTGTCAGACTCCAGAGTGTTCTCTTCCACTCTGTCTTCCTGACTCAAGTCTTCATCCTACTTTGAGTGGATGCTTCTTACTTTGACCTCTTCGAGTGTTTCCTAGATGAATACTTTCCCTCGATGTTCAGTTCTTTGATAGCAAGGGCTATACTTGAACCAATTCAGTTTAAGCATAACAGGATGGAAACTCCACTGCTATAGAGCACATTGCCAACCTTCAAGCCCTTGAGTCCCAACTCACCAGCATGAAATTCTCCATTTACAGCAAACTCCTGGCCTTCTTACTCCTAAACTCACTCCTGGATTCTCTGAAATGGAATGCCTTCACTTCCTTGGTTATCAACATGACCGAAGAAAGCAAGTTCACCTTTGATGCCATCAAAAGTTAAATCCTCTTGGAGGAAGCCTGCCTTGGACTCCAGAGCAGTGGGAGCACAATGAAAGCAATAGTGTGACAAACCTCTGACGACTTTTGTGACCACCATGGATGGGTGGGACATCACACAGAAAGCTGTTGGGATTACCAGAAATGGGTTCAAAAGTTGAGGGAGAGTGCTGGAGACAAGAAAAAGAAGAAAGGAAAGGAAAGGAGCACAGAAAAGGCAAATAAGGCAGAGGATTCGCTGGACCCAGATTCCAGAAATATGAAGAAAGTGAATGTATCTAGATTAAATGCTTCTAAGTCCCAAATTTATTATATTCAGGCTTATACATCATCAGATCTACACTCTCAGAACATGAACACGATCATCATCGACTCTGGGGCAACATCACACATGTTCCTGGAACAATCATGGTTCCAAACATTCTGGCCCTTATGACCACCACACACTATCTTACTTGGAGACAACTCCTCTGTTCACACTACCGGCATTAGAACCATCCTACTTCACTCAGAAATAAACAGAAAATGCTTCAAGATTTCACTTACAAATGTACTACTCATTCCGGATTTCCACCTCTCACTTATATCTGTTCACTGCCTCTTCCATGCCAAACTTTCCACAATCTTTTGAGAACACTCCAATACCTGCACTGTATGAAAGGACGGAACTCCAATCATGACCAGAAAATACAGCAAGGGTTTATACAATGCAGCAGTCACTCCAGAAGTAAGACAGGAGTGTAGACTCACCTCCATTGACATAAATGTCCTCCACCAACACATGAAACACATAGCAATGGGCAGGATTGAGCAAATGGTACATCATGGCCACCTGGACAGCATCACCTCCATCACCAGAACCCCTTCCTTTTGTGAATCATGCATGCTTGGAAAGATGAAAAAACTGCCTTTTGAATTAGCTACCACTCCCTGCACATCACATGCCCTACAACTTGTGCACACAGATGTCAAAGGTCCGATCTCTCCATGATCCTGGGAAGGCTTCTGATACTGGCTCCTCATCATGGACAACTTTACAAGATTCCCTTGACTATACTTCCTAAAACATAAGTGTGAAGTGGTGAACAAATACAAAGAGTGGAAGTCCAACATTCAAACTGTTCTCCATATGGAAGTGGAATCTGAAGTGATCAGCACACCACACATAGATTTTCTATGAAGTGATGGAGGAGGCAAATTTACCAGGGTGCAATTCTTGCAACAACTCTGGCAGGATGGTACAACCCCTAAGAGGTCTGCACCATATATGCCAGAACAAAATGGACTTGTGGAACAAATGAACCAAACTCTGGCCATGTTAGCAAACACCATGTTACAGGACTCTAAGCTCCCAAAATCTTTCTGGGCCAATGTGATGGCAACCATGGCATACATCACAGTACAGAGTCTGAGCTCTGCACTCAACAGAGATACACCATACCACAAACTCTTCAACTGAAATGTGGATCACAGACTCTTCCATCCTTTTGGATGCATAGCATATGCACTAATCCCAAAAGAACAGCACAGAGGAAAATTCCAACCACACAGCCAGAAATATGTCCTGTTAGATTATACCTATGGGCAATAGGCATATAAACTCCTAGACATAAAATCCTGTGCTATCATTTCATCTCAAAACATAAAGTTCCATGAAGCCAGATGCATCTCCAATGCTGAATCTGCTCCTTGGAGAAGCTCTGACACTTTGTGGACTGGACTACACTCATCTCTGAAGGTCACAGACACAATCAGAGAAACTATTTGGAATGACAACAATGATGTCACAAATAACCCAAAAGCAGTGGGAGCAGTGGAAGATACCAAGAAAATGCTTGAAAGTCTTGACAACCTCTTCATGCAAATGAAAAATCTTTGACTGAATATCAAAATGCTCACCACCTCTGAGCCATCCCCATGAAATCCCAAATCAGAGGAGTCCACTTCCACTATAATTCCACCAATGACACCCTCTTCAATCTCCACTCTATTCCAACTTCAACCATCCTCAAGGCATCCTGCTTCAGTCATCGCCAGAGTTAGGCAAAGCAATTGGGTGTGAAAACAAGCAAATATAAATAGGGATTATGAGTGAACATTGGTGGAAGAAACAAAACAGAAGGAGGAAAATCAAAGAGTCCCTTACGACTTGGAGGAAGACATTGCAAAAGCACTTCAAAACACAGATACTGAAACACTTTAACAAATGAAGCGACATGCAGTGTCCTCCAATGTGTTCAAGGTTCAATAAGATAAAGCTTAGGTGACAGTGTACTAGTCACACTAGGATTTCAGAGGAATGCTTAAAGAAGAACTCCAAGACTTCAGAACTGGGGAGCCAGCTCTGCGATCTTGGGCTTTATATACTATTCTAATGTGTGTACATGTTTGTACTACTACTAAATAGGGAACCAATAGAATATGGTCCTGAATTACAAATAAGAGGCAATGCACACAGCCGAGTATGGCAGCCAATAAGATAAAAGAAAAGTGGAATCATACCATAGTGGCTATGTAAGAAGAGTCATAGTGAGCCATAAGAAGTATGGCACAGCCATGAGATGGAAGAGAAGCATGCAGAAATTAAAGAAGCATGTTTCTAAAACATAGAAGAAACGGAGATTAAAAGAATGAGGAAAACATATGTTCCTATCCCCTTATGGATAAGAAGTCTGAAAGAGAAGAGGGGAAGGCATAGGCATGGTCGGGTTTACCTGAATAATATATAAGGGAATTTATTTCCATGGATGCGAAAAGTTTCTAAGTCCAAAAGATAAAATAATTTTAATATGAAAATGATCAGAAAAAGAGCAGGAAAATGAGGATCATAACAGATATAAAGTCACTTCACTTGGAGATACTGGAAGATCCAGACATCCCTGGAGCATATTCCTCCATTGAAGATTATCTCTTTGCCAGCACAGAAAATATGCCTGAAGACGAACATCTCCCCACTAGCATCCCCAATGCCTATAAAAGACTGGATGTGGAATCATGGAAGACAGCAGTTGAGAAAGAACTGCTGAGTCTTGCCACCAACAAAGTCTATGAAACAGTTCCAATCCCCTCCAGGGTTAGCCCCATCACGTTAAAGCTGATATTCCAAATAAAACATGATAAGGACAGAAAAATAGAGTGCTATAAAGTCCAGATTGTTGCTTGGGGCTTTACTCAAAAAGAAGGTGTCAACTATCAGGAGGTTTTTTCTCTGGTCACAAATCTTGACTCCATCTGCACCATTATCTCAATTGCCACCAGATACAATTTGGAGCTCAGTCAGATGGATATTTCCACTGCATATCTAAATGGAGAATTGAATGAGGAATTGCACCTCTGTCCACCACCAGGCATTCCAATACCCCCAGGGCACTGCTGAAGACTCCAAAGATCACTATATGGCCTGAAGCAAGCCAGTTGAACCTGAAACAAGACCCTTGATAAAAAGCTTGGAGATCTAGGTTTCATCCAACTTAACGCAGAGACCTGTCTCTACATCATCTGAAAAGCTGGACAGGTTTGTTTCTTAGTCATATACATCAATGACCTTCTCCTAGTAGCTTCCACATGGTCATATATAAACTCTGTGAAGGAAATGTTATCCTCCACATTCAAGATGTGAAACCTTGGAGAAGCAAGATATTTGCTAGGACTTGAAATCAACCATGATCGTCAATGTCACACGATTTTCATCACTCAAACTCGCTATGCCCAAACTATCCTGGAATAGACTGGAATGTCTGATACGACACTGACCCAAACTCCTATGTCCCCAAGCACCTCCCTTTCAGTCAGTGACCCAAATGATAATACTACCATTTCGGAAATGCTCATCAATGGCAAATGAGTATCATACCTTATAGTAATTGGCTCACTAATGTATCTGATGCTGGGAATGTGACCAGACCTAGCTTTCTTTGTAGAAACCCTGAGCTGCTTTAATTCCGCATCCAAGATGTGCTATTGGGAAGCAGCTAAACATATACTCCAGTATGTCTGTGCCACCCACAACATGGAACTGCACTATGATGGAACGGATGTGTCCATGAATATGGACTTTCATGGATACTCCGATATAGGTTGGTCACAAAATTCGAATAATTCCCACTCAGTTTCTGGATATGTTTTTCTTAATAACTGTGGAGCTGTTTCCTGGTCCAGCAAACAACAAAGTATGGTCACACTGTCAACAATGGAGTCCAAGTATATCAGCCTTAGCAATGCCAGTCAGCATCTCACATGGCTCTGAAGTTTTTTCAAAGAAATTGGACATCTGGTCTTTGGATCCACAATCCTCTTATGTGATAATCAGGCTGCAATAATCCTGTCACATGATCCTCAATTCCATGTGTGAACAAAACACATTCAGAGAAAGTATCATTTCATTCATGATGACCTAGTTGGAAAGGGAGAAGTGTTGGTTTAGTATGTGCTGACAGAAGATCAAGTTGCTGATATCATGACCAATGCTTTGACCCAAGAACAACATTGGAAATTTGTGTATACTATGGGACTGCGATTGTGCTTGAGTGGGAGTGTCAAGATTCACTGATTTGCACTCACTCTGACATGCTCTGGTGAATATCTGGAGTTTTTCCATGGATACATTACTTCATATTTAGCTTTAATTCTTTTCTTTTCACCAGAGTTGGCTGGAATTGGCCATTATGCCTTGGGCCCCTGTTCCTTGGCTGACTGAGTATGGTGGAATTAGTATAAGTGCATCTCCACCCCTTTTTTAGATCTTTTCGGCTTCATTTTGGCCCTTTCCTCAGTTGTATATTGTCTTTTTGGACAGCAACTGAGGTAAGGGCTCACTTCTTGTTTTACCTACCTAGCTAATTGTGTCAGTAGAGGACTTCTGTCCATCTTTGCTAGTCCACTGCTGCTAGCACTACAACATGACATATTCCTATGACTTTTTTTATGATAAGTGGGTTGAGACCCCTGATGAACCATTCTATCAGGGCAGCATCATTGGTCATTTTTGCCTTCTCAGCATAGAGTTGGAAGTCCTGCATATATTCCTGCAACCATTTTGTTGTAGGGGAGGAGTCTTTATTCTTCTGTTTGAGAGCAGCTAACTTTTGTCGATGGTCCAGATGGACCTCCTTAGATGAGCATGCTTCAAGAAACTTTTCCTTGAATGTTTTCCAGCTTTGTGTATCCAAGATAGTTCCTTCTTCTCGCTGATTGTAGTATGCTTCTGAAAATATCTTTCCTTGTCCTTTGCTTATCTTATTCAGGGCAGTGTTGATCTTATCCTGATCATAGGTATAGATATCATCATTCATAGAGAAGTAGTTGCTCATGGTCACACCTGGGACAGGATTGGAAAAGTCCAGTAAACAATGCTTAGATTTATTGTTCAACAGATTGTTCCTAAGACCAAAGGTTTAATTGTGATACTTATTTTTGAAAGAGTTTAAATACAATAAAATAAAATGATAACATTTCATATTCATGGCAGCAAAGGGAGAATAATAAGTCAGATCAAAAGATAAGTTTATAAAAGGAAATGTTTTCACTAGTGGTATTCAAGTAGGTTATTTTAGGCTATTAACATACTATTTTTATATGATTATGATGCTCTGAAATGGTCTATGATTCTCAGCCAAATTTCAAATGCCACCGTGCTGAGCTGTGCCAAGCCTCGGGCCAGTGATCCTGCTCACTCAATGAAATGTTTCCAACCAAGTCAAAAATAATCCTCACATATAGAAATACATGGGTAATCTAGATACATCATGATCACTTCTTGCTAAGGATTTGCTGATAAGATAGCATCTCTCATATTTCCACCCTGCTCAACCATGCCATGCCTGTCTGAGAGGAAGAAGCTACTGGAGGCACTTGACAGATTAGAGCTCAAAGTCACAGAGAAACGCTTGAAAAACTTACATGATCTTGACAGTGGTGACAGTAGCGACAGCAACACTGATCTGTCATCTGATGGGTCATTCCTCTCGCCCCTGGTGATCACCCCCCCTTCCCCCCTCACCCCCCTCTCCTCTGATGATGAATGCGATTCAGACTCGATCTGCTTGGTGGACTCTGTTGAAGTGGGGGCTGTGCATTACCATCAACTATTAGATGCGATCGTCTCATTGAGGGATGAGATTGCTCGAGCAAGGGTGATTAATCAAAGGCTGAACGCCCAATGTGGGCATCCCAACTCCATCTATTGGGTCATTTTGCTGACTTCCATTCAGAGCTCTTCTGCCTGAAGGTTCGGGTTGATCCACCAATCTTTGACTGCATTCTGGATGTGATTAGCAGATGCCAGATCTTCCAATCGATATCGAATAATGCACAGTTACCTATTGCCATCCAACTGGCAATCTTCTTGAACCACATGGGAGATTACAGAAATGCTGTAACACCAGAAGATGTGGCGGAATGGGCGGGGGTTTCTGTTAGGTCGGTCATCAACTGTACAAATCATGTCATGGTTGCTTTATTGCAGCAACATGACAATTTCATAAACCTACCAGGTTTGGGCTCAGAGGACTTTGAATGAGCATATGAATTTGTTGAGATGAGGACCTGCAATGGCTGGCGAGGTGGAGTCTTTGTGGCAGACGGCTCAACATTCAATCTCTTTGAGAAGCCTACCTTTTATGGCAATACCTTTGTTGACAGAAAGGGACGTTACTCGCTAAATTGCCAGGCAAGTACTTAGAACACGCCAGTTCGGTCATTTGAGCTGATGTGAATGTATGATGTCACCAGCATAACATCGCTGCAGCTTCTCATCATGTCACATAATCTTCTCATTGTTGACTATGGACTCAGGCATCCTGGTAGTGTCCATGACGCATATGCATTCCAGGGGATGTATGTTGCACAAAATGCTGAAGAAGTGATACTGCCAGACCACTGGATATGGGCAGATTTAGCATATCCAACAAAAACGTGGTGTGTCATACCTTTCAAGGCCATTTGCAATGCACTGTTAACATAGCAACAACGACACTTTAATTATTATCTTTCAAAGGTAAGTGTTACGATTTCTTTCTGTTTCTTTCTTCGCTTTGGTATAACCATTGTACCAACTCTAGCCTTTCGTTTCCTCTTGGATAATCCCATTAGGGATAAGTCCAATTCATCTTCAGGCTGAGTCATACCCTCTTATTTACGCTTATTCATTTATATCTAGTAATTGGCCCGATTACTCAGTTACTAGATGTCATCATGAGTCATTCTTCTGATCTTCTGACTCATCAATTATTCTTTGGTGTTCCATCGCATTCTATATGACTCATCTACGGACAGCCCTCTTTCCATTCAAGGCAGTATTCCCACACTGCCTCTCATTCTCACCCACTATATAAGTTCGTCTCTCTGCTGCCATGTACCTTAGTCTAGTTCTCCCTTACAATCACATCTCTTGTGCTTGTCCCCTTGTCAGACTCCTGAGTGTTCTCTTCCACTCAGTCTCCCTGACCCT
>JBBPJU010001296.1:0-12680 GCA_038088875.1 Austroboletus festivus | reverse complement strand
AGGTGTGATCATGACTTTAATGAAATCATTTTCCATTTTGATAAACTTCTGATGTTGATCTGTTCCTTATTAGCAAGATTCAAGTGCTCTGCAGCTCGTCTGCCTTGTGATCTCAGTGACGATGATGTTGACAGTGACATAGAAGGAGTGAAAATGGGTGAAAAATGGTCATTCCTCCCATTGCCTACTATCTCCTTTCTAGAATCAAACATCCACATTTGATTGCAATGATCATGAGCCTTCATTTTCAAGATCTGGTGATATTGTGTGTGCATACAACAAGGAAATGGTTCTTCACAGAACCTACAAATTCCTCTAGTGTGGGCTTCATTGAGTAAAATCATCTTGAATGGTTCATTGAAATCTACTCATTTTGGTTCACTTTTGTCTGAACTGTTGGTATCATCTGAATAACAACTTGAAGGCTATATGACTGTATCCTTCAAGGTGGATGATACAATTTCAACAATCTTTGACAGTGGAGGGCTACTTCCTTTGCTTGTATTGCAAGTGGACAACTGCACAATCTGTGCAAACAATTTCTTGACTGGTCTGGCAGTAACTACTACTCCAAGGGATTCATCTGGTTTCCCCTGAGGAATGAAACTAACTATACTGACAGTTTTATGACATGATGGTCATAGTGGCTTCTTATGTATACTAATTTCTTCCCCAGGTCCAGCTGCGATCATTGGAATCAGTATCTCAGCTACTCCAGACAAGTTTGACCAGTTTGTCTGAGAAGAAGTTGATGTGGCCTCATCAACTGATAAAAGACTGATCTTTGCTACTTCAAGAGATTTAATCAGCTTCTCCTAAGCATCATCATGTGATCTATCCATTGCTTTCATAAATGTCATAAACAATTTCATTGGAGGTGATTGCAAATGCAGTCTTGATAATATCGGGTTCATCTTGGGTGTGATAGTTTTAAGACTTGATGGTCTTTTGGTACTAATCTCTGGAATCATGCACTCAGTGGCAATCTTTTCCTTTAATTTTGGCAGGATAACTTTTCTGTTTGGCAATAAGTTTACCAATGTAGGAAGGGTCAAGGTAGAAGTCATTGGCATTGGTGATGGTGTCAACTTAACAGTCAACTTGGGGGATGTGGGTTTTCCTTTTGATAATAAGTGATATGGAATGTAAGATGCAGAGACGCAGTCATCTGATGATGAAGTGATTGAACCCTCCTAGGTTTAGCCTGTAATAGATACACATGGCAAGGATGGACTCTCAGGCCTGAGTAGTGAGGTGGAAGATGATGAAGCGATGATTTAGGCAATGCCTAAGTAGGACTCTCTCGATGAAAGGTAAACCATCCACCTTTCAAAGGTACTGTGTAAACTTCACATAAAATTGTGTAGAATCTAGCTAAGGAAAAGTATAGAGTTACATAGGCACTATTTATATGTAAGTGGGAATAGATGAGAATCTATTCTCTTCTGGGATTGGAACTATGACCTCCCTAATCAGTGGCAGGGAATGGAAGAGTGTCCTAATTGGATAAGGTTTAATAGAGCATGCACTGCCTATGGAAAAGGGGAAGGGCAGTGCATGGGAACTCTCTCACAGGTGTGAGAAGTTACCAATGTAAGTTCTAAATAGGATATATGAGATCTTGAAAGATAAAGGAAGTAATATCAAATTGGGCATACGCTGTATGGAGAAGGGAAGGGGGATTTGGTAACTGATAAGGCTGTGAGTGATCGAATATATCCTAAAGAAAACTAAGAGAAAGGATGATGAAAGAAATGTTTTCATAGGAAAGGGAAAGTGTTCTGATGCTGGGTGAAGAACTCAGCCACCTTTTGCACATTCCAAGTAAACCAGTCCCCTCCAGGGGGAACATTCTTCTGGTTGTCCAGTAGTGGAGGAGAAGAATTCCAGATGGATAAGGAGTTGCCCCAGGCAAGTCTGCTTAAGAAGGTGTCCTCTACATCCATTAGTCCTCCAGGAAAGTGAGAAAAAGTTGAGGCCTCCAATGCCTCTGGATAAGGGGTTGGGGCACATATCCATCGTTCTGTAACATTACCTCCTCCATCCAGGGAGATCGTATGGTTCCATTCATCCACTAGCATCTCCATTTCCTGTAAGGTCATGGAGTATGGGGCAGTCGGAAGTGGCATGGCTAGGTCCTGTCTCATAACAGTGGGGACAGGTGAAGAATGGACATCTCCAATAAAGAAGATGGGTTCCTCTGCATTTGGGGCAGGTCTGGGTGATTGGAGAGGAGAGGGAAGGACAGGAGTAGGGGTGATGGATGGGTGCTTGACAGGAACAGATGGGGCAGATGGAGTGGGGGCACTCCCATACTGAGGCACAGGTGAAGTTACATTATACACAGTGGAATGCAGTACTGATGTCGTTATCCTCAGGGATATTCCTAGAGAGGGGGGGCAAGCCCTGTCGGATGGCAGGCAGTGAGGAGATCCTTCATAGAAGGTTGGTTCAAGGTGGAGTAGTTGGATTGGGGATGGGGACTGGGGGATTGGTAGCATGCTTGTGCACTCATGGGGTGGGAGGACATGACCCCTCCAAGTCAAGCAGATTGGGGAGAAAGGCAGAGGTGGGGGAGGGTGGGCCAGGGGAATTTGGCTCAGTAGGGACAAAGGGAGTAGAATCCCCTCCATCATGGCTTGTTCCCTGGACTGAAAGTCGGGTGAGTAAAGGCGGTGCCAGATTAGCAGCCATAACTCCTCCACCACTTCCACAGACACTGAGTACCAGCCTTCTGTTCTTGATGACCCAGGCTCGGATTCTTGGGAGGAGTGGGCCAACCAACTCCCAGATGATTGCATGGACTGGGATGAGGGGGAAGTTATAGATGACCTCATCAAACCCGAAGTCATGGAGGGATTGCCCAATGAGGACTCTGAGGTAGATGAGTTGAGAGGTGAGGACAGGTTGGCAAGAGACTGAGAAGGGGCCAACATAGTTGTTTTCTGTGATGGAATGGCAGGTGAAACAAATGTTGGAGTAGACCTCATATGCATTAAGGAGGGATTTTAAGGGGGAGACTAAGGGAGTGTGGCACCAGGCAGTCAACCATGTCACAATGTAAGAGGAGGTTAGGAGATTGTGATAAATATATCCTCTCTCCAATCAAGGGATAGAAGAGAGGTTGTACACATCTTGTACATGGGCAGTGATAAGGAGAATAGTTGGTTCAGAAGGGGGAATTCCATAAGGAGTGACAATAAGGGAAAGTGGCATTTCAGTAGAAGTTCTTGGCATGCCAGTGATAGAGACAGGAGTCAATCTTGCAATAGTACCAGTGTTCTCTGACATGTTTGTTTAGGAAGTAAACTTATTTTTCTTTTATTGTTTGTTTCTTTCCTTCTTACTCGACAACTTTTGTTTCTGTGGAGATAAATTCTGTTATGATTTCTTACTTGTTTTATGCATAACCTTTGTACCGACTCTAGCCTTTCATTTCCTCTTGGATAATCCCACTTGGGATAAGTCCAATTCGCTTTCAGGCTGAGTCATACTTCATTATTCCTGCCTATTCATTCACAATTAGTAATTGGCCTGATTACTTAGTTGTTATTTATCATCATGAGTCATTCTCTGACTTATCAATTGTTCTCTGATATTCTATCACATTCTATATGACTCACCTATGGACAGCCTTGTTTCCATTCAAGGCAGTATTCCCACACTGCCTCTTATTCCTCTTCACTATATAAGTCTGTCTGTTCGCTGCCATGTATTCTAGTCTAGTTCTCCCTTACAATCACATCTCTTGTGCTTGTCTTCTTGTCAGACTTCTGAGTGTTCTCTTCCACTCAGTCTCCCTGACCATAATCTTCGTCCTACTCTGAGTTGATGCTTCCTATCTTGAACTCTCTGAGTATTCACTAGACAATACTCTACATCGAATCCTTGACTCTAAGGGCTACACTTGGACCTACCTGGTTCAAGCATAACAAATTCTGTGTGCCAGCAACCATAGTGTTTATCCTGGAAGGTGGGTTGAGTTGGGTAGACCATTGTCTCTACTTTAGATGATGAGTGCATTTATAAGCAGCTAGGAGTTTATTCAGAAGAGTGAAGTTGGTTTCTGGTTCCCACGTATTTTCAGAATGCAGATATCCCTTCCATTAGATCAGATAGGAAAGGTTATGTGTCATTCCTTTGTGGGAAAGTATTTCCTCAACTTCAAACTCCATTTCATCTTCTAGATCTAGGGGGTCATCTGGGGTGGTTCTTCCATATTCAGTGGTTTCCTTAAAAGGAGAGAGGAGGGAAGCATGGAATATGTTATGTATCTTTCAATGGTCAGGTAACTTTAGCTCGAAGGAGACATTATTGATGTTTTGTAATATCCTAAAGGGTCCTTCTCTTTTTGGCAATAGTTTTTGTAATTCCCCTTTTGTTTTCAGGTTTTTGGTGAAGAGCCATACCAGATCTCTGACTTTGTAGGGGGAATAGGATTTTCCTTTTGATTTTTGGTTGTAATCTTTCTGGGCATATTCAATCACAGCAGTAGCTTCCTTTCATGCAGTCCCCCATTAATCTAGGGTGAACTGTATGGCTGGGATGAATGTCTTCGTGATAGGGGGAAAACCTCTTGGTTCATACCCGTTCATCATCATGAAGGGTGATACTTTTGTAGTAGAATGAGCAGCAGAGTTGTGGGCAAACTCAGTGATGGGGAGGAAGTCACTCCAGGAGGTGGGGTTTTTGTGGCAATAGATTCATAGGTAGGTTTCAAGCTCCTGGTTGATCCTTTCCATCTCCCCATTCATTTGTGGGTGGTATGTGGAGGATAGTTTTGGGTCATATTGTAGTAGTTGTGCCATTTCCCTGGCAAATGCACTGGCAAATGAGGGGCCTCTGTCAGAGATTACGGAGTCATGGATGCCAAATTGGGTGAATATGTGTTTAAGGAATAGGGCTGCTACCCCTTCTGTGGTGACAGTTTTGGTAGTAGAGATAAAAATAGCCCCCTTCGAAAGTTCGTGGTCCACCATGACCAAGATAGCATCTCATAGGGGGCTGGGGGGAGGTCAGTAATGAGATCTATAGATAAGTGCTGGAAGGGGTGGGTGGCAGTGGAAGGAATAGGAATGGTTGGCGGCAGGTTAGGGTGGGTAGTGACTTTGTGCTTCTGACACATGGGGCATCCTGCCAAGTAGTGATGGAGGAAGTGGGCCAGACTGGGCCACCAGTAGCCACAGGAAATGAAGGCATGGAGGCAATAAAACCCCAGGTGTCCTGTAGTGTTGGCAGTGTGAATGGCATGTACAAGGGGTTGACGATACTCCTTGTCAACATAGAGGTGGCCCTGGTAATAGAGGGAGTGATTGCAGATCTTCCAGTCTGAGGGAAGGCAGGATCCCCCTGCTCGACTTGCAGAAGGGTGTCCAAGGTGGCAGGGTCATGTAGTGGGGATTCAAGTTTACTCTGAAGAGTCAAGTCAATGGATTGGATAAACATGTCATTGGCAATTAGCTGTATGGGATCTTGGGTATCATCAATGAGATCCAGGTGAGAAAGGAAGTCAGCTGGGCCCATCTGGCCCCTAGGGGTGTGTACCAATTTCAGGTCAAATTCCTGTAGGAATAACTGCCATCAGGTTTGGCGACGAGAAAGGTCATGGAGTTGTCAGAAGTACATAAGGTTTTTATGGTCTGTGAGGACCATTACCAGGAAGGCTGTCCCAGTCAGGTAGTGGCACCAATACTTCAGGGTAAGAATGATAGCCAGTAGTTCTCTGTTATGGATGTCATAATTGCACTCAGCAGGTGCAAATGTGGATGATTGATAGGCACATGGATGGAGATCTCTGTTGCCGTCTTTCTGCATTAAGACTGCTCCGGCGGCTGCCAATGACATGTCAGTCATTAGCCAAAATGGTTTTCGGGGATCTGGGTAGTGTAGGATGGGGACACAGAGGAAAAGTTATTTCAGACTTCAGAATGCATCATCCACTTCAGGAGTCCACTCCCACTGTTTTCCTTTGGTGGTTAGTACTGTGAGTGGCTGGGCAAGGTTTGAGAATTCAGGGATGAACTTTCTGTAGAAGTTGCAGAACCTAAGGTATGACCATACTTGTTTTACATTTTTAGAGGCCTTCCAATCTTTGATTGCCTTTAATTTGACAGGGTCCATGGCTACACTCCCTTCCTTCAACACCATCTCCAGGTATTTGACTTCCAGGGAGTTAAAGGTACATTTTTCTAGTT
Source organism: Austroboletus festivus (assembly GCA_038088875.1). Lineage (NCBI taxonomy): Eukaryota > Fungi > Basidiomycota > Agaricomycetes > Boletales > Boletaceae > Austroboletus > Austroboletus festivus. Next base: position 6,486 of record JBBPJU010001296.1, on the reverse strand, counting down.
TTAAATAAAGATGGTGTTGTACTAGCCTCACCAACACCTTCTTTGTTTGCTCATTGTGGAGTTTCTGGTTGGCCAAGTGGATAAGGAGATTGTCCATGTAAATAATTAGCCACCCCTTGGCTAGGTAATCTACAAAGATGTCATCCATTAAGGCCTGGAACATGGCTGGCAAGTTGCATAGTCCGAAGAACATCACTGTGGGTTCAAATAGCCCCATAGGCATTATGAACACTGCTTTCCATCTGTCCTTTTTAGCAATCAGGACGTTGTTGTACCCCCATTATACATCCATTTTGGTGAAGATTCAGGAATCCTTGATCTTATCAATCAGGTCAGCAGTAAGGGGGAGTGGGTAAGCATTCTTTATGGTCATCAAGTTCAGATAGCGGTAGTCCTGGCATGGGCGGAGCTTCCCATCCTTCTTTTTAATGAAGAAGAAGGGGAAGGCCTGAGGAGAGGTTGACTGGGTTATTTTTCCACTTTTCAAATTGTTACAATTCTAGACAGGGATTATCTTGGTCACCGAAGGGATTGTTTCTGCACTACTTGTTGGCTATGGATGGGGAATGGATACAACGTCGATGAACTAGATCCCCCACTGGAAGAGGAACCAGCCTGGCCACAGGCCAATGAGTGGATGGAGTAGTGGGCGGAAAGTTGACTGATGGACCCCCTTTATTTTCGCTTTGATACCCAAAAGCTAAGTTCACTTTTCCACCTCAGTATTGGGGACACTTTTGGTCATTGATCTACTTCAGATCTTCTATCAATGACCTCTCCATTGATATACCTTTACTTCGGCTCTCCTGATGGAGGCCACATTGTCTTATCTCTTACCAGTATGTTGGGCATCACTGGCCTCTTTCCATTTACCTTGTTATCAGACTACCTCGTTCCTTGCCTCATGTGAGGTGTAGCATTTGCGGATCTCGATCTGCAGTGCCTCTTCTCTTCCACATATAGGATCTATACCATAGGGGATCACTATAAATACAGTAGCCATCTGTACTTGTAACCTCAGCTAGATCTACGCAATCACAAGTGTGATGTCTAGTTACCTCAGTGTGAAAGAGTCACTGCAGCAAACCTTTAAGATTTCTATTAGTCTTCGCACTACTATTGAGTGTGTGCTGTGATAAAGGATCAGATTAGGTGTCACACTTGTCTAGCATAACACAAATGGTCCTGGATGAACTCTTGACATGCCTTTATTTCCTCAGGGTTGAGGGAATAGTTCTTAGCTCATTGTGGGATATAGTCTTTGGTGAGTTCTATCTGGTGATTATAACTCTGTGAGGGAGGGAGGGTAGTGGCTGCTTCCTCAGAGAATACTCTCTGAAACTCTTGATACTCCTTTGGCAGTTCTTTTTTTTCTAGGATCTGCTTGCTGGCGATTTCCATGGATATGGTTGTCTTGCAAATCTCCTTGTCAAGACTCTCTCTAATGATCACCTCTTCAGAGGGATTGTCCAGATCCTCAGCAATATACTTTGCCAGGTATTGCTATGCCACCTGCAGTGGTCTTTCCTTGATGTCTTCATTGGCTACCAGGAGAAGTTCCCTCTTCTCCCAGTCTATAATTGGGTTTTCCTCGGCTAACCAGGCCATCCCTAAGATGATGGGGGTTTTGCTGGAATCAAGCACTATCAGGCTCCTTCTTCAAGTCTTGCCTCCTATGGTCATGATCAAAAATCCTCGCTGGGTGATACTTCCTCCAGTGTTATAAGATCCATCTGTGTTAATAGCTTTTTAGGGTTCTTTCAGAGATGAGAGGGGTATTTTCCATTTGTAGGTGTGGCAGACATTGATAAAGTTTCCTGTGGCTCCACTATTGATCAGGGTGAAGGTTTTGATGATTCCAAATGGCATGTAAATGGTGACAGGGATGGTCATTGATCGTCATTCTTGTGATAATACAGCATTATCCAGTAAGCTAGAGGAGGGAAACATTGTCTTCCATCCTCTCTTTAAAAACCCCTGATCTTAGTTATCTTTTCTTGCAATTTAGTGGAAAGTACTGCAACTCTCTCCTCTCTGCTGTCATCTTTGTTGTCAGCAAACTCATTGTCTTCATAGACTTGTTGTAAGACCTTGAGGATTTGGTCCCTTGTCCTCTTCTTGCCATTGAGTATTTTCTGTATATACTCCACAGTTTCATTGGGCAGTGGTGGGTCCTTTGTTACCCCATCCAAGACCTCTCTGGTTTTCTTGACTACTCTCGTTGAACCAGGTCTCTTGTGGTTTTGAGTGGAACATCCCTTTCTTCCACATATGAAGCATAGGCCATTCTTGACATGGTGAGCTCTCTCTGTGGGTGACAGTCATATCGCATCCACATCCATAGCATTAGGATCCTTTCCTGATGATCTGCCTCCTCCATTTCCTCCTTGATGGATGAATCATCCTCTGAATAAATCTCTTATCCACTCCAGCTGGTGTACTTGCTTCTGTGCTGCTTTGACCCACTCCTTAATAGTGGTCAGTTCCTTGAGCAAAATGACATTCCTGGCAATGTCCTGGTTCAGTCCTCTGATGAACCACTCACAGAGTGCACCCTCATCAGTCACTCCCAATTTTATGGCAAGGAGTTGGAAATCTTGGATGTACTTCTGGGCATTCTTTATGGTAGATGGCCCCCTATCTTGGTGAAGATTTCTGATCTTCCTTCAGGCATCTGTGGTTTCTTCTTTTGACATGAATGAGTTGACAAATCATTTAGTAAACTTTGCCCAAGTTTTCTCTTTATCATCAATGTTCTTGTCCAAGGTGAACTGTCCCTCAGCAAACACCTGCTCCCTTCCTTTCGACATCTTATTTAACATGGTGACCACCTTCATCAAGTCTGTCTTGTATATCTCTGGGTTTACTGCAAAATAATTTTCCATGGTAGCGACCCACCATACCGTGTCTTCACTGTTTCCTGAAAAGTCCACTGGGAGAGCTGCTTTAATTTCTACAGGAGCCATATCATTGTCCTTGTCTGGTTCATTGAGTTCAGCTTCTATCTGTTCCCAGGTTTTTGCTATTCTGTGCTTGGGTCTCCACATTCCTCCAGGTTTGGCTGTGAAGTACTCTGGGAGGGGGTGGGTTGGTGGGGTGGAGAGAGGTGCTCGTGGTACAGAAGTCTGTGCCTCTGGCAGTAGCTGATACTCCAATTCCTGATGAGTGGATGGGCTGCAACTGACCCTAGGTGGGAGAGGAGAAAGTGAAGATGGGGGTGTTCCTCTAGTAACTGTAGGAGCACTTGCTGTGGTATGGGGGATGGAGAAAGGAGGAGCTCCAGAAGGTCCTCTGCTCCAGGGGATTCAAAGTGTCTCTGGAATAGGGGTCCTTCATATAGACTCGGTGGTGGGGGAAGGGGGTTGTTCATTGTCTGATCCAGGTTGGCATGCAATCATGGTGGTAGTGTGTCCCTTCCTGATGAAATAGGGGGAGAAGTAGGAGAGCTAGATTCTTTTGATATGAAATGCAAGATATGGAGATGCAGTTGTCTGGCAATGAAGTGATTGAACCCTCCTAGGTTCAGCCTGTAATAGATACATGTGGTAAGAATGGACTCTCAGGCCTGAGTGGTGAGGTGGAAGATGATAAAGTGATGATTTAGGCAATGCCTAAGTAGGACTCTCTCGATGAAAGGTAAACCATCCACCTTTCAAAGGTACAGCACAAACTCCATGTAAGATTGTGTAGAATCTAGCTAAGGAAAAGTATAGAGTTACATGGATGCTATTTATATGTAAGTGGGAATAGATGAGAATCTATTCCCTTCTGGGATTGGAACTATGATCTGCCTAATCAGTGGCAGGGAATGCAAGAGCATCCTAATTGGATAAGGTTTAATAGAGCATGCACTGCCTATGGAAAAGGGGAAGGGCAGTGCATGAGAACTCTCTCACAGGTGTGAGAAGTTACCAACATAAGTTCTAAATAGAATATATGAGATCTTGGAAGATAAAGGAAGTAATACCAAATTGGGCATATGCTGTGTGGAGAAGGGAAGGGGGATTTGGTAACTGACAAGGCTGTGAGTGATCAAATATATCCTAAAGAAAACTAAGAGAAAGGATAACAAAAGAAAGGTTTTCATAGGAAAGGGAAAGTGTTCTGATGCCAGGTGAAGAACTTGGCCACCTCTTACACATCCCAAGTAAACCAGTCCCCTCTAGGGGGAACATTCTCCTGGTTGTCTGGTAGTGGAGGAGAAGCATTCCAGATGAATAAGGAGTTGCCCCAGGCAAGTCCACTTGAGAAGGTGTCCTCTACATCCATTAGTCCTCTAGGAAAGTGAGAAAAAGTTGGGGCCTCCAACACCTCTGGGTAAGGGGTTGGGGTGTGTACCCATCATTCTGTAACAATAAGCTTATCAGGGAAACAGGTGAAGTTGATGGTAGCAGCAATAGCTTTACTGGTGATGATGGAGGTGACAGTTTAACCAATGTTTTGACTAATGGGGTTCAGGCAAATATCTTTGATCTGGTGAGTGACTTCCAGCATTGCATTTCCACAAAGTCACATACATAAGCAGGTAGAGCATCTTCAATTTCAGTGAACTCAGTGAGAAGACACCAAGAAGTATGGCGCTCTTCCTTTAATAAACAATTATGGTGCTTGCATATCTGACCCTTGAATCTGGTACAGTGAGCAGGAATTTCAATATGAGATGACATTTGACATTTAGACCTTTCTGACAACAGTGACAGATGACATTTGGCTGGAGTTGAGGTTATCTTTTCCCAGGTCAGCACTCAGCAGCTGATACTACTGGTACTTTTTGGTTATTATTGTGGAATAAGGTCTCTTGATTGGATAGTCACTTGGGTGACTAGAGCCTCAGTTCTCCCTGATTTGCTTTTACAGCAACCAGGTTCCACAAACAATACCTTATCTCTTTTCCTCTTTCCCTTTTGGCAGTGCTGGCAGCTGAAATAAAAACTATTCCAACTCACTTTCCCTTATCTGTGTGTTGGCTGGTGAGGCAGGGCACCTCTTGATTGTCATTAATAGGGGGAGGACTGGAAGATATCTGGCTATGACATAAATATCAGATAATAGTGGTATACCAACAGATGTTTCAGATATTCTGCAAACCTGCCCCTAGTGCACTATGGGGAACAGCAACTTTATTTGTACTTCCAACCAGTTAGGGTAAACCCAACTATCTCTGATCTTATGCTGAATGAGCATATCTGCAAGCATGGGTCTGGTGCTTTTTCAGTACTGTTATGCAGAGAAAGTAAACCTCTCTTGCATGCACTTTACTCCTATGTAAGTGGGATCTCAAGTGGTTTCAAGGATGCTAACAACAGCAAAAAAGTGTGCTGTGCTAGGCAAAAGGTATCATGGCTAGGCCACCAACAGGCTTTGCAAAACAACAATGGTAGAATGGTGAGATCAAGTCAGAAAAAGGGAAGTGGGTATGCTATGTAACCCCAATCATTTCACTTGTCTCTTAAAGGATCTGCTAGTCTCTGAAACAACCAGAGGTCCTGGTGAATGTGTCCCAAACTGTTCAGAAGGATAAGGGCAATCTTGATATTATGTTAGGAATCAAACCACAATGAAGGCCGAAGCACAACAAATGTGGAGTGAGTAATAACTTGCCACTCAGAGGATTGCTTGAATGAACAAGGATAGGAATGGAATATCAAGACTAAGGTGCAATGTACTACCTATATATACTAAGAAGTGAGCCCTAAGACCTAAGTAAGCCCATGCCTGTAAATAAGAGAGTTGTATGAGAATCAGCAAAAAGGTATGTATAGGCTAGCTATGATATAATAGGCTATGCATCAATGATTAACAAGAATGATAGACTACAGAAAGGTGATGAAAGAAGAATGATAAGAATGATGAACTATGGGGAAAGCCTAGAATAGGCTGAGAAAGGAAATAGTGTTCAATGATATAAGAATGTGCTATAATGGTATGACAAGATGTGATATGGAAACAAGTAAAGAAATCTGATGAAAGAAAGTAAACATTAGCGATAAAGAGTTTAAGATAAGATAAGACAAGAAATAAAATGGATATAAAAGGAAATTGTGAGGTAAATCATGATAGTCATGATAGTTGTAAGATAAGATCGAGTGATCTTATGTAATCCTTGGGTATGATAAGGTAAGATGTCAGATTGAAAAAATCCCTAACACATCTATAAAAAATATTGTTGTTTACTGTCTTTTTCAAGTAACTTGGCATCGTGTGAATTTTATGTAAAACACACCCCTCCTCTTCCTTCCCTCGTAGCGCCTCAACGGCTCGCCAGAATTCGGCAGAAACGGTACCAATCGACTCGGGATTACCATCGGAACATAGCCCTTTCACTCCGGCAGAGAAATAACACAACATTGAAATCCCGAAATCCCGCTACACCAGCATTTGTCAAATATGTAAGTTTCGTGTCCATTTTTCACGGTCTGACCCAACTACGATGCATCAGACATGCCCCAAGGCAAACAGGTGTCTCAGGATATCCAATGGGCTGTC
>JBBPJU010001295.1:0-12684 GCA_038088875.1 Austroboletus festivus | reverse complement strand
ATTTATGATCTTTCCATCATAGATACTATGTATGTTCATTACCGTGCTGAATCCGATTGTTCTTTTGTCCATATCACACACAATTCGAATGCTGGCCACTGTTGGACATGGGCTCAGCAGCTGAAAATTTCAGTATTTCAAAAACACGTTAATTCTGTCTCGGTCCATCTGTAATATGCTATTTTTGTTCACGCGAGTGCAATGGCACCTTTTCCGAGGTATTCCAACTCGTCGTTGATGAGTTATGCATTGACTGAGGTGAGTGTCATTTCGTTATGCAATATTTTAGTGTGGCCAAGTCACATGAAAACGACAGTAAATATGTGAGCAACAGAAATGCCAGAGGCATCTCCAGTCTCTGGATACTCGACAATCGCATCCAAGGGATGTTCAACAATGCAGTTGACACTTGTCTCGTGGTTGACCTTGTTAAGTCCAACAGCAATCTTGGCATCAGTGAAACAACAGGCTGGTTGAGGCTTGTAGCACATGGCAACAACAGCTGGGGCAGGTTGTACATGCTCAGTAGACAGCAAGGGTGACTAATCAGTGTGGGAAGGGGTAGGCAGCAAGTGTGCATGTGTCCAAGTCAGTGGTGAGTTAGCATGGACATAGGGAGTGAAACACTCTAACAAATGAAGCGACACACAGTGTCCTCCAATGTGTTTAAGGTTCAATAAGATAGAGCTTGGGTGATAATATACTAGTTACACCAGGGTTTCAGAGGAATGCTTAGAGGAGAACTCCAAGACTTCAGAACTGGGGAGCCAGCTCTGCGATCCTGGGATTTATATACTATTCTATTGTATGTACATGTTTGTACAACTACTATATGTGGAACCAATAGGATATGGTCTGGAATTGCAAATAGGGGGCAATGCACACAGCCGAGTGTGGCAGCCAATGAAATAAAAGAGAAATGAAATCATACCATAAAAGCTATGTGATAAGAGTCAGTGTGAGTCATAGGGAATCATAAGAAGCATGGCACTGCCATGGAATGGAAGAAAAGCATACAGTGATTAAATATGCATATTTCTGAAACATAGAAGAGATAGAGATTAAAGTAATGAGGAAAACATGTGTTCCTATCCCCTTATGGATAAGAAGTTAGAAGGTGAAAAGGGGAAGGCATATAAGGGTCGGAATTATCCGAATAATATAAAAGGAAAATATTTCCCATGATAGTGAAAAGTTTCTAAGTCCAAAAGTTGTTATGATTTTAGTATGAAAATAATTGGAAAAATAGTGGAAAAATGAGGGACCATAACATTACCCCCCTTCTATGGGTCGAACACCTGGGCGACCAAGAGAGGAGTAGCCTCATTGTCTTCAGGGAATGGGTTAAATAAACTGAATCGATCAGTGAAGGAGTGACGTATTAATGCCCTTGGGTTCCTTTTATGGAAAAGGGCAATAGCTTCTTTTGTGTTTTTCAGATTAGATAAGGGTTCCCATGTACGATCTGAGTCATCATAGCCTGCCCAATGAATTAAATATTTGGTTTTCTGTCCCTTTTTTCTGATGTCAACCATGTGATCCACTTCATATTCCACTTCCAGTTCTTCAGATATGTGTACTGATCCAGGGTGGAAGAGTGGTTGTCCGTTTAGGCAAGTTAAATAAGGTTTTACTTGAGATATGTTTACTACCGGATGGATTTTCATTTTCTTTGGCAAGAGTAGTTTCACTGCATTTGGACCGATCATCTGTTTTACTTTATAAGGTCCAATCCATTTTTTGGTAAGTTTTCGAGAGGGTTTCAATGTTTTTAAATATTCTGTGGAGAGGAGGATCTCATCTCCAGGATTATAGATAGGGCTTCGGGCTTCGAATCTTTTCCAGTCACCCATTCTTTTCATATGATTTCTGCTCTGCAGAAGTTTTTCTTTTATAATAGATAATGTTTCTTTTATTTTATTAGCAAGGTTGTCAGCAGCTGGTGCTTTAGTTCCTCCAGGTTCTACACCCATTCTAGGCTGATACATTTGGGTTACTTTGAAAGGGGTCTTTCCAGAAGACACCTGTTTCTTAGAGTTATAAGAGAATTGAGCGATAGGTAACCAGTGCGCCCAAGAGTTCTGTTTTTCGTGATAGAAAGTTCAGAGATATTGTTGTAAATCTCTGATCATTCTTTCTGTCTTGCCATCTGTTTGTGGATGAGATGCTGTGGATAATTTAGGTTTAATACCAAGCCGCTCACAGAGGGCTTTCATGACTTGAGAAGCGAACTGAGGTCCTTGATTGGATACAATAGATCGGGGTATTCTGTGGTTTGTCCATACATATTTCAAATATAGCCACGCTGTGTCAAGGGCTGTGGTGGTTTTGCTGCATGGGATGAATTCAACTTCCTTGCTGAATTTGTCAATGACTACTAAAATTGCATCGTGACTTTCAGATAGTGGTAGATCTGTTAGAAAGTCTGCTGATACGTCCACCCAAGGAACGTTGGGTACCTTGAAGGATATGATCTTTCCTGCCAGAGGTTTATTTCCAGTTTTGCTTCGTTGGCATGTGTTGCATCTAGTGACATATTCTTTTACTTGTTTGGCTAATCCAGGCCATATATAGTGTCTTTTAATTAATTCTTTGGTCTTTTCTGCTCCAGGGTGTCCTGCTGCTGGAGTGTTGTGATGTAGTAAAATGAGGTCTTGCCTCAATGTTTTCTTTTTGGGTACATAAAGCTTCCCTTCTTTCCTTAATAGGAAGCATTCTTCTGTTTCTTCATATCCGAGTTCTAAAATCTTTTGAACTTTGGTTTCTTTCATTTATGAAGTAGCAGATTCAATCTGCTCTAATAATTTATCCCCTTCATCTCAGATTCGAACAGTGGTTCTTATTGTCTCCAGGGGGATAACCAGTACTTGTTGATTGTCTTTTTCTATTCCTTCCACATGATCCTCTCTCCTAGAGAGGGCATCTGCTTTTCCCATAGTAATACCGGCCTTGTGATGCCAGGTGTGATTAAACCTAGATAAATATTGTGCCCATTGTGCTTGTCGTCTGTTGAGATCTTGTCTCGTCATGAACCATTGAAGGTTCTGATGGTCGTTCCATATTTCAAATTGGTGTTTAGCACCTTCTAAATAATGTCTCCACGCTTCCAGAGCATGGATGACTGAGAGCATTTCTTTATCGGTGATTGGGTAGTTTCGTTCTGTTTCAGACATTGAGTGAGAGTAGAATGCTACTGGATGCCATTTTTCTTCTTTGTTAATAGATAGTACAGCTCCTGTTGCGAAATCAGATGCATCACATTCCAGTCGAAATTGACAATCATTATCTGAAAATGCAAGTACCGGGGCTGTGGTAAATTTCCTTTTGAGTGTTTCAAATGCTTCCTGACAATTTTCATTCCAAATAAAGGGGGTATCTTTCTTGGTAAGGTCTGTCAAGGGTCTTGCGATAGCAGAGTAGTCTGAAATGAACCTTCGATAGAAGTTGGCTAATCCTAGGAAGCTTTTTACTCCCTTTAGATTCTTTGGTGTAGGCCATTCCAGAATTGCTTTTACTTTGGAATTGTCCATGCAAATTCCATCTTTTCCAACCATCATGCTTAGGAATTCTACTTCTATGGCATGAAAGGTGCATTTTTCTGGTTTTATAAATAGATCATTTTCTTCTAATCTCCAAAGAACTTCTTTTACGATTCTTTGATGTTCTTTCGGATCATCGGTTTTAGTAAATATCATAAGGTCATCTATATATACTACACAGACGTCTTCCATATCTGCGAAGATTTCATTCATCATGGCTTGGAACGTGGTGGGAGAGTTGCATAGCCCAAAGTATATGACTAAGGGTTTGAATGATCCTCGGAAGCAAATGAAGGCAGCTTTCCATTTGTCTCCTTCTTTGATTCATACATTATTGTATCCCCATCTAAGATCCATTTTCATAAATAGTTTTGCCCCTTTTAGCTTATTGACTAGTTGAGAGATAAGGGGTAAAGGATAATTATTTTTGATGGTATGTTCATTTAAATATCGGTAATCTTGTACCATTCTTTTCTTTCCATCTTTCTTTGGTATGAAGAAGACTGGTGAGGTCTGAGGAGATTTTGAGGGTCTAATATATCCTTTTTGGAGTTGTTCATCAATGAACGCTGAAACTTCTTCTTGTTCTTGAACCGATAAAGGGATGAGTCTTCCTTTCTTAGGTTTAAATGATTCTTTGAGATCTATCCTGTGGTCCCAGGGTTTTCTTATCGGCATTCATTTCAATTCTCCTTTCGAAAATACTTTTAAATAATCATGGTAGCATTTCAGAACTAACTCTTCTAGAGTTTATCCTTCTTTCTTTGGTTCTGGTTCTATTGCCGCTCTAATGGCTGCAGCTTCCCATGCTTTTTCCAGAGATTCTTCATCTAGATTGGCATCTTGGCAGATCTTAATGCTTCTCTCCTGAAGGAATAAACAGCTTCTTGGACATTGAGTCATCGAGACTTTACCCGTTTTTCAATTAATATCTGGATTGTGCTTGGCAAGCCAAGTGTATCCTAGCACGAGGGGAGATCCTGCTAGATTTGTGATTTCCGTGGTGATTCTCTCCCTGTGTCCTTGATATTCTATAATCACTTCTGCCATGTGTGTGATGTTTCCAGCAGAGTTCTTTGTTCCATCAACATTAAATATGGGAATGGGTCGTGAAAGTTGTTTTATTGGGATCTCTTGCTTCTCCACCCATTCTTTGTCCATGAATATATAATTTGCACCACTGTCTAGCAGGGCTTCGACTTCCATTAGGGAGTTCTTTTTAATTCCTATATGGATTTTTAGTTTGATTTCATCTTTTACGTGCACTGCATGTGTGAAGAAGACTGAGGGTTCAGTTTCCATGTTGTCAGCTTCTTCTTCTTTTCTGATAATTGCTAGGACTCTCATATCAACATGGTGGATGGCTTTGGGTTCTGGGTTTTCCCATAAGCCTATAGATAGCAGTTCCAGAAGATCTATTCTATCTGGTTCTGTGCCTGTTTCTTCAGGGTCTAGGGTTTCATACCCTTCTGACCGTAGTGAGTTAATGCAGCTTTCAGCTAACTGCTTCCCTTTCACTCCTTCTGATTTCTCATCAGAAGCTGCCTCAGGTGGGACTTCATCCTCTTTTACTTAAATACTTCTGGGTGTTTTCTTTTCTGAGCTTTGACCCAAGAAATTGGTTCATCGTTTCTTGGTACTGTCCTTCTGGCAGTTAGTTTTGGAGTTCTTGGGTATTCCAGATGTTGCTCTTGATATCTAATCAGAAAGCAACCTTTCTTGTGACCATTCTTTAGCCCACAGGCTGTACAAGGGTCTTCTTTCTTTAATTTGCAGTCTGAGTGATGACCACCATAGAATTTGCAATTACTGCATTGTGGTCTTGTTTCAGCAGAGGAGGCATGGCATCAAGCCATAGTATGACCCTGCTTTCCACACTTGAAGCAAGTAGTTTCTGAGGGAAATTTTTCTCTTCTCTTTTGGAAGTAAAATTTTCCCATTTCTGAAGGGGAACTTGCCCTTTTTTTTGGAGTTTCAATAGGTTCCTTCATAATAGATGGTGAAGGTTTCTTTTCATCTTTGAGTGGTGGTTGTACTTCCACCGCTTTCAAGTCTTGTAAATTAAATAGAATTCTGGCTAAATCTTGTTCTAGATTTCAATTCTGTTCAGTAAGTCTTCTTATTTGTGCCATATCTCTCTGATTCTATTCTTGGAGAGTGACTATGGATTCGATTATTTTTGCGAGGCATGGATTTCCTTCTTCATCAAGCATATGATTAAATAGGAAGGTTTTCCTAGAGATAGCTCTGTTGTGAGCCTCTTGTACTACTTCAATAGAATTAACTCTTTCTGGATTTGAAGGAGGAATTTTTACTAGGGATACTGTTTCCATAATTTACATGAAGCTAGGACTTGTCTGCCTAGGTTCTTGTTCTTTTATCTGTGTGATGTCTAGGGTGGGTTCTTTAATTCTAAGTACCTCAGGTACTGTTTCAGGATAAATAAAGGTTTCTTCTTCATCTGAGGAAATGCTCTGTAATTCTGGCATTTCTTCAATCTTGGTCTCTATAATAGGAGGGGAGGCGTTCTTTTCAATAGAAGCCTTCTTGATAACTTTTCTTACTGGAGTCTTCTTTTCTCCTGAAGACTTTCCTTGTTTCTTTGCTAATAATATAGTTGAGGGTGAAAATTTAATAATTCCTTTCGGGTTCGATTTCGATGCAGTGGCAGATAGGGCCACCTTCACTGGTACCTCTTTTCCTTTTGCAGAGGGTTTTACAAGTTCAGTTCTGGCATAAATAAATGTGCCCACCACTGATTTCTTGCATTGAAGGTTTGCCTTTTCACAGACATATCTGGGGACGGCATCTTCAAGGTCTTCGGATTCTGTCAACAGACACCAGGCTGCTGCATGGTCTTTCAGATTTCTACAGGCATGATGTTCACAGAGCTGCCCTTTATCTATTGACCAATGCATGGGAATTGCTACTCTTGATGTCATTGGTTCTTTTTTGTTCTTCTTGGTATGAACTTCTTGTTTTACCCCAAGCGGTAATGATGTCCCAACTTTGTGGCAACTTTCTGTAAGTGGTGCTCAGCATGGCCAACTCTCCTAGCAGATTTACAGTAGTTTGCCGATTTACTGCCCTGGGTTCTCCTGAGGGTAATGCATTTTCTTTGCACCTTCCTCCTAGGATGTTTCAAGCTCTACTTGTCAAATCATGCACCACTTGCCCGACCCAAGGGATCTGTTGAAGGCTTTTTTCAATGTCCTGCAGCTAGACCTGCTTCTGCCTAAGAGCTTTGCTGAGTTTCATTTCTTGTGTTCAGAAACAACAAGATCAGCTTCTAAACCTTCCTGACTACCAATCAGAAGGAAAGGGATTTCTCTTTTTCCTTATTACACTGAGAAGAGTGGCTAGCACTGGCAAGAATAGATTAGTTTTTCTGATTTTTGGTCAGTACTGACCTATTGTGGTCATGCTGCAATGTTTCATCCTTCCGTCCTGATATCATTAGAAGGGAAGTTAGACAGTTCTGAAGTAATGAAACACTCTAACAAATGAAGCGACACACAGTGTCCTCCAATATGTTTAAGGTTCAATAAGATAGAGCTTGGGTGACAATATACTAGTCACACCAGGGTTTCAGAGGAATGCTTAGAGGAGAACTCCAAGACTTCAGAACTGGGGAGCCAGCTCTGCGATCCTGGGATTTATATACTATTCTATTGTATGTACATGTTTGTACAACTACTATATGCAGAACCAATAGGATATGGTCCAGAATTGCAAATAGAGGGCAATGCACACAGCTGAATGTGGCAGCCAATGAAATAAAAGAGAAATGAAATCATACCATAAAAGCTATGCGATAAGAGTCAGTGTGAGTCATAGGGAATCATAAGAAGCATGGCACTGCCATGGAATGGAAGAAAAGCATATGGTGATTAAATATGCATGTTTCTGAAACATAGAAGAGACAGAGATTAAAGTAATGAGGAAAACATGTGTTCCTATCCCCTTATGGATAAGAAGTTAGAAGGTGAAAAGGGGAAGGCATATAAGGGTCGGAATTATCCGAATAATATAAAAGGAAAATATTTCCCACGATAGCAAAAAGTTTCTAAGTCCAAAAGTTGTTATGATTTTAGTATGAAAATAATCAGAAAAATAGTGGGAAAATGAGGGACCATAACAGGGAGTGAGTAAGTTGGCACATCTGCAGTGTCTAAGATGCTACTAACCTGGCTGTGGGGCGGAAAAGGTGGCTGAGCAACAGGTGGAAATGTGTAGGCAGCGAGTCGGCGGCGATTTAGTTACAATGGCGGCAATACCCACAATGAATGAGTCAGTTGATGAGTCTACAGCATCTGAAAGACTACTTACCTGGCTGGGCCTGGGAGGTGGCGAGCGTGACTGAGACAATCCTTGTGGAGGGCTAGATGCTGGCGACAATGGAGATGATGGGAAGTGGGCAAGCGAGTCAGATGGTAAGCCTGCTGCAGTGAGGACAGCATGTGCAGTGCGAAGAGCAGCAAGTTGGGATGAAGAGAGATCAGCATCCATTAAACCTTGAACTCTGGCCATGCACTCACCCATTTATATATCCCCATATGCCCAAAGTTCAGCATCACGCCAGTACAATACTTGGTGTTGACAATAATTAACTAAACAATAAGCATTGCCTTCCTATCCGGGAGCACGCCATCACATTGTGGCACTGATTAAACTTTCTGATACCACTCACATTTTCGATAGTAACAAGGAAACTGATCAATGTAAGTATTAGCTCAAAACCAGCCATGAAAACTGTTTTCAGCTGACCCCCAGTGCTACCACAAAAAACCAAATCCAATGTGTACCAAGTCAGAGGCTGAGGCTGAGACTTAGCCACCAATCAAAACGATCAAAATGCCATCACCAAAGGGGCTTCTGGGAACAGAGCCATCAGTGGGGCCATCGTCTGAATGAGTATCAGTATGTTAGGCCTCTTTTTTGGTCTAGATAGCTCAAAACCTTAGGAACCCTCTGCCAACATACCCTAACATGGCCTATGTAGTACCCAATTTCAAGCCCGTATCCCTGTTCCAGAATGATACTTGGCACATCAAGCATGACACAGCCTGCTCAGAGCCTATTAATCGTGAGTGTGATCTCTTTCCAATCCGTCCAAACCTGGTATGCTCACGTACTTTGTGATATTGGCTGGAATGCAACACAGCGACACAGCAACCAGTGGCTTGGCCTGATTTCAGGTATATAAGACATATTGGATGACCAGTGAGCAACCAGCCTTCATTCCACCCTTCCTTATCATTATCATCTCTGACTATGATGCCTCCAACTCGTCGCTTGACTCGACCGATCCCAACTTTGCCTATCGCCCGCCACATTGCTGACACTCCTGCTGTCGACACCATTTTCCACCCATGCATTGTTGCACAACAGATGAGCAGCAATCTTGTTTTGTATTCACGTGATTTTGGCCATATTATTACTATCACATAGTAAGTACACACATTTTCTCTGTTTTGTGGTTGCTAATTTGCACCAGCCCACTTGGTTCCTGTGGCATGTGGATTGTCCCTAGCAGCATATTCAACTGGATGCACTTGTGTGGCCTTGTGATTGAGTGTTTTTGTGCACTCACATCGGGACAACTCATGCCAGCCCAATTTGGTATGGAGCATATATCAAACAATGACGTTGTACGCTGCAATGGATCTGAGAGCCACTGTGGCTTTTATCATAAGTGAAGCTTACCATTTCCATTTTCATGCATGCCAATCCATGTATGCTAGTCAACCTGATGAACATCCGTATGATGACGCCACTCATGTCCTCATACACCAACATTCCTACCCTACATGGTGAGTGACTCTTCTCCTGTCTCGACTCTCATTGAAAAATTACATTCAATAGATGGGAATCCTGACATAGGACCTATTCTCACAGCCTGGCAAGATGAAGCTGGAATTAACCCTGCCATACTGCAATCAGATGCACCATTAATTAGCAACTATTTTAGTATACATACATCTCTCTATCCCAGAGTAGTCCAACTTCATAGCTGACGAACATTGCATTCACTCTCACAAAGGATGCAGCACCATAGTTATTTCACAAGTAGGTTCAAAGGATTAATTTAATGCTACCTAACTAACATCCCAAGCATCTATAGCAACAGCATCCCACCAAGGACAAGCCACAAACATGGCAGGCCCATCAAGATTAAACAATAAACACCATATGCAAGAGCAAGAAGACTTACCGACAAATGTGACAGTCAGAGGGAGCATTGACAGGTTGCGAGTTGAAGGATCATTTGAAGAGTGTGATGGCTGTGGGCAGATATTCATGGGGAGCGCGCTGCGAGACCACATCTTAGAGACAGATGGGGAGTGCGGGGATTGGTAACACGGTGGCCGTTGATCGTCATGGGTCTATATACCCCCTTGTAAAGACACCGAGCAGCACTATTTTTTTCCTTTATTATTGCTTGTGTGGCGGGTCCTGGGGTCTCCCCTTATCAAATGTTTATGTTGGTGCTCGGACTGTGCTTTCTTCTCAAGGTTTAAGCCGAATAGAACCCCGAGTTGTAACAGGGTACTACAAACTCGTTTGGCATGACAAGTAGGAGCCAGTGACCTTTGAGGCGAACCGGAGCTGGAAGGAAACGTGAGATTTCCCACTCAGAAGCAGAAATAGAAATTTTTCCGAACTCACTGGAGCACATGAAGAGAGACATCGACAAGCCAGTCATTCAGACTAGGGAATGTCCAAGATGCGAGAGATTTGGAACGCGCTTTCCGATATCAGACTCAGATGGATCTGGTTATATGGCTGGTATGTTGAGACTGACATGACGAATATACTAGAAGCCGGTTCCCATAGGCAAAGTATGAACCGTAAAAGTTGCAAGGGTGTGCGAGCAAGATATTATGTATGTAATTGACAGCTACGAGTTTGTTTGGTCAATTCCGATTTTTCTTTTCTTTTTTTTTTTTTAGGGGGGGGGGGAGGCTGCAGTATATCCTCGTCCTTGCACGGTGCTCACCATTGGTTAACTAGAAAAGGTCCGACTGTGATATATTGAACGATGTACTCGTGCTGCTGACAGTCGCTGGAAGTATCTTGTAATACTAACTCAAAACATATCACAAATTGTATCTGTTAACCCCAAAAGCTACCTCGTACATTTCAATTCTATGATTATTTAGAACACCCACACCAGGGGATCGCCTGCTTGCACATTCGCGCCTTCTTGAACCCCCTTGCCTAATCCTTTGACTGTCTTTCCGACGTTCTCTTCCCCAGCACTAACGTTGATCTCTGTTTTCATAGCTTCAAGAATGACTACCACTTCGTCTGCAGACCCAATTATTTGTCCCACACGACATTTGATCTTCCAGACGGAGGCAGACATGAACGAAGGGATATACGTGCAATCTTCCGTATCGCTGAGTTCACTCGCTCCTATCATCCACGTGAGATCAACTTCGTGGTCTATTCATAAACGTTGGCAACTCGCCTGCATTCGCGCACGATGTCTCGTGTTCTTTCTGAGCCAGCCATTCATGCAGGAGTACATTTTCCCTTCAAAAAGGTTACGTTTTGGTGTGGTTTGTAAATCATGGTCGCTCTCACCTTTCACCTTCGCGTGTAGCAGCTTGTGCCCGTTTTTCCATGAACTCGGATACCTCACTGGCGATACCCTTCGAGAAGCGGGTGTAGGTCACCATCGAGAACACTGTCGGTTCGATCTGGCGTGTATCATCTCGTCAGCTTGAACACGACGGTACGCTTGCCTGCTTCAGCAGCATCGCCTGGTTACCTCAAACTTGTACTGTCCCGCATTGAACTCTCGCTCGATCTAGAAAGATGTAGATCGTTTCACAGTATTAGCAAACGCCTCGTGTGTGGATAAATGAGGGCTGACTTCTAGATAGTGCTCTTCACTGACAGGCTTGAATGAAACCTGATTTGTATCGACAAGTCCCTGAGCGCTGGAGCCTAGATCAGAATGGCATGGTCTTACCTGATCAAAAGGGCCAAGGAGCCATGGCCGATCCGGGTTGAAATCTGGTCCTCTTCCCCATGTTTGCCAAGCTGGCAAAGTCCTTCCAAAGAGCTGGTATCCTCCTGGAGAGACGACAGGGTATATTGCTGCGACTGGACCCGCTATTCCAACGGCTCCCTTTAGTACGAAGCATCTTAGCCCAAATAATACCTCGTCCCCCCTACAACAGGAAACCTACGCTGGGCGTATAGGTCCGGGACGGATTCATCTTTTGTCCAATTAGACGACATCTCGGGTCAATCTAGAAGAAACAGAGGTTCTCGGTCTCTTGTATATCGCAGAGAAATCCGGGATTGTTTTGCACTGACCGGTACCAAAAAAGGACAGGCCAGGTAGAATCCAACCCCACACACAAGCTATCGCCAAATGGTCGTCAGTGACGTAGAATGACAGACACAGTCACCTAGGGTGACCCACCCAGTTGGAACCCATGAGTTTCTCCAATGCTTCTGTCGCACCACCTTGGAGACCATTGTTCCTGGCAAGGTAGTCGATGTTGCTGGGCAGGTACACTGCCTTACTTCGGGTCGTGCTCATATACCTTTCCAGCGCCTCACGGTTCCATCGGTCATCGAGAACAATCGGAAATACAACCTTTCTTCCAGGGAACTCGACATATACCATCGTATCCGGGAGCGCGCTCTCCACCGTTACCAAGAAGTTGAGGACATCATATTGTGAGGCAATCGCGGGATCGTAGTGACACTAGCGAGGCGAGAAGTTGGTGCTTTGTCGCTGCATAGGAGAAGCACTCCTACCATGGTGGATCTGATGCATGGCGCAAAGGCCCATATTCCATCGAGCTTGCGTTGTTTCGCTTCCGTTTCGAGCGCATGGACTCGTGCGCGCAAGTCGAAATCAAGCTTCATCTCACCATACTCGACGAGGATGGCGGAATCACCTGCCTTAGGAGGAGAAACACAAGTCAACCTGCAAACACCCGCACATGCTGGGACGAAGAAAAGGCGTTTACCTGGCGGAAAGTCACGTGGGGCCTTGAGCTCCCATCCGGAGAGGCAATCTTCCGAAGAATAGGACCGATGCTGCTGGTCTCTCTCCCAGACCTTGATGGAGTGCGCGTCGGGACAGCACCGCCTGAGACTGCTAACTGAATATCCTCAG
>JBBPJU010001294.1:0-12694 GCA_038088875.1 Austroboletus festivus | reverse complement strand
TCCCAAAAGCTTGCCCCCAGAAGAGAAGGACATTTCGAAATCATCAAAGTTCTATCTCCGCTCACATACCAATTAAAGTTACCACTCACTTGGAAGATTCATGACATGTTCCACATCTCCCTTTTTTCTCCATTTATCCAGATGGAAGAGTACTGAGTTCTGTTTACCTCACCTCCCCCAATGGAAATAGATAATGAAGAAGAATATGAGATTGATCAGATAGTGGTGCATAGAGGCCCTTCCGCTCGCCGCCAATACCTCGTCCACTGGAAAGGATATCCTTTTTCAGAAAATACTTGGGAACCTGAATGGAACTTCACCAACATGGATTCAATTCTAAAAAACTATAAAAGCCTCCACTCTCTCTAATCATGCACTCTAAACAACCCTCTATTTGACTTGACTTCTACTGCTTCACTCTTACTTCTCATAAACTAAACAAACAAAAGAAAAAGAAGCTCTGCCAATTCTCCCATCTCTCTATCTTTGTACCTGGGCGACGCATCCATTTCTGTCAAATCCACCAAGAGGAACATGCCTTCTTCTGTTCTATTGCTTACTGTCCTTATCATACCTCCCCTGGGTGACCTTATCATGGCATACTCCGATCAAACCCACATTGACCCCCTCTGTGCTAGTCGCCCTTTCCTTTACAATTCCGTCATCCCCTCTTCTTTCCCAGTCAATATGAATGTTTACCTCACTTCTGTTTCAGACATTTATATCATAGACACTCTCCCCATCTCAGAATGTCGTCGACTTTACGCCCTCTTCCTTGACACTCCAGACACCCTTGAACACCTTCTCAACCACAATGATCTATGGTTCCCTTCCCCCCTCCTCACGACCATCTTCTCCTACCGAAGCCTCACAGTGGTCTGCAATGTGGCAGCCACATCACCCAATTTTCCCAATAATGCTACCAACGCCCTGGAAGAGTCTATCGAACATGTCCTGGACACCCTCCACCACCTCAACTTCAACTGAACCATTGGCTCCCTCCCAGCCATCCCCCTTGTCAACTTTGTCAAACGAATCTTCCAGGACCAGCCTCAGTTTATTAGACTCAGAGAATATTACTCTGGACGATATTATAGGAGCATCGTCAGAGCTTGCACTGGGAATTTTGCTCATGTGATTATCATGCCTAACTGGATCCCCCCACTCCTGTGCCATGGCCCTAGCGGAAAGAATCCTCATTCTGCCACACCTTCTTCCGGAGAGCCTTCAGACAATGAACAGACAGACCAACTCTCCCTCCCCATTCGTCTCCCTCTCCATGAGCGAATCACTGATCCCCCAGTCCCTGCCTAACAGCTGGCAGCTCGACAACCTTATCCTGTCCTTCACTGTTGACTCTGCAAGGGAACCGATCACTCCCTCAAGGACTGCCAATCCTATGTCTGCCCTCATTGCCAACTCCCTTCTCCTGGACACGGGCCTCACCGGTGCCCAAACTGCCACAGATCCCCAGGGTCGGAGAACGAGGACAGATCTATGGCATGAATCGGGGTTTCAGCCATATGACGGAGGTAATGTTATGATCTCTGATCGAGATTACCTAGGACATAGGAAAGACTGCTGTTGCACTACGTGCTGGTTATGAATGGGGAATGGATATGATGTTGATGAATTGGACCCACCCTTGGAGGAGAAACCAGCCTGGCCTCAGGCTGATGAGTGGATGGAGTAGTGGGTGGAAAGTGGATGATGGACCCCATCATTTTTCCTTTGATACCCAAAAGCTGAGTTCTCATTTCCGCCTCAGTATTGGGGATATTTTAGGTCATTGATCTACTTCAGATCTTCTATTAACGACCTCTCCATTGATGTACACTATTTCAGCTCTCCTCATGGAGGCCTCATTGTCTTATCTTCCATTTCCTGGATCCAGCATGACAGGTATCATCGCCCCTTTTCATTTACCTTATCATCGGACTACCTTATTTCTTACCTTATGTGAGGTATAGCATTTGTGGATCTCAATCCATGATGCCTCTTTCTTTCCACAATAGGGATCTATACCTTAGGGGATCACTATAAATATGGTAGCTGATATGGAATGCAGGACGTGAAGTCTGAGGCTCTGAGCTACTTTCCGGTTGAACTCCAGGATGTGAGGTCCATACTGGACGCAAATGGAAAGGATGGATTGTCAGGTGAAGGTTACTTCATTGGTAAATAGGAGGCACAGGGCTAGTACCTGTCACACTTGAACTCTCTCGAGAAACAGTAAACCATCCACTGTTTCAAGGTACAGCAGACTCCATGTAAGATTGCATAGAATCTAACTAGGGAACATGGTAATGTACATAGGCACTTATATACTAAAAGGGGAAGAGTGTGGAAAAGTCCTCCTAATCGAGAAGGATCTCGATAAGGAGTTCTTATCCATTCTGAAAGTGGAATGGAGAATGGAGAAGCGTCCATTTGGGTATTTAAGTTCTCTGCACACTACCTATAGATAAAAAAGGAAAGGCAGTGTGTGGGGTTCCCTTCCATAACTGGAGTTGGAATCAAACACTAAATAAGTTCGGAAATTGCAGAACTACATACAGCTGACTTGAAGGAAAGGGAAGGTAACACTCAGGCCTCGGATGCTGTGTGGAGCGGATATGGGTGGTCTGGTGACTAAGGGTAACTAAAGGGGGTAGTCAGCATAGTGGGGGTTCCTGTATAGAACTTATGAGGAAGGAAAAGAAGAAAGAAAGAAAGAGTGAATGAATGAATGAATGGGGAAGATGTGTCCGAGATTACTGTATCCCTTCCTTAACAGAACAGGAAAGGATTCCCTTGTCATTGGAAGAAGTCTGTGACTTCCTCCACGTCCCAAGTGTATCATTCCTCCTGCCCAGGAGGTACGTTCTCTTGGTTGTCTGGTAGAGGAGGTGACCCATTCCACAGCTCGAGCGAGCTTCCCCACTTGATACCCTGTCAAAGTTGTCCTCTAAGTTCATCATCCCCCTTTCAAAGAAAGAAAAAGACAGAGCATCCAGCTCCAAAGGGTATGGAGTAGGCGGCCTCCTCCATCGTTCCATAACATTACCCTCTCCGTCCGGGTAGACTGGATGATTCCATTCATCCATCAACTCCGCTAATCCCTGCAGCATCTTGGAGAGCGGGACAGTCACTGTTGGCATGGCCAGGGTTGGCGAGATGGCAATGGGGGCAGTGATAGTAGGGGCAGCTCCAGTAGAGGAGGTGGTTGCCACCGCAGTCCAGGCAAGTGGCAAAGACGGGGGTGGCAAGAGAGGGGCAGCGGAAAGGTGGATGGCTGGGGGCTTGGTGGGTGCAGATGGGGCAGAGGATGAAGGGGCATTCCCAGACGTCAGCATGTCTGAAGTTGCATCAAACACAGTGATACTGAGTGCTGATGTCACTATCCTCAGGGATATTCCGGGAGAGAGGGGGGAGGCTGCAGCGGATAGTGGGGGGAGAGGAGATCCTTCATAGAAGGTTGCCTCCAGGTGGAGGAGTCGAGGGGGCGATGGGGACTGGTGGGTTGGAATCGTGGTACATTGCTCGAAGAGGAGTGGTTCCCCTTGCCATGTCGAGCGGACTGGGTAGTACGGGGGGACTGTTGTTATCAGGGTCATCAGAGATGAAGGGATTAGTATCCCCTCTATCAGGGTTTGCTGCCTCCCGTGATAGTCGGGAGAGTAAAGTTGGTGCTGAAGTAATTCCCTCAGCTCTTCTGCGACCCCCGTTGAGATTGAATACAAGGTCCCAGTTTTGTACGACTTGGGCATGAATTCTGGGAGCAAGGGGATCGATGAGCTGCCAGATGACAGAGTGGACAGGGATGAGGAGAAGGTCAGATATGATCTTGTCGAACCCATGGTCATGGAGAGACTGCCCAAGGAGGACTCCGAGGAAGACGAATTGAGAGGTGAGGATGGGATGGGAGCGTCCTGAGAAGGGGCCGATATAGTGTTTTGGGTTGGCATGGAGGGCAGTGTTTTTAGAGGAGGAGATATTGACATAGACTTCTAGGGCGTTTATCAAGGATTTGAGAGGGGCGACTTGTGCCAAATGTCTACAGCAGAAGAGCCACTTGGCGACAAAAGTGGAAGTGATTAGATTATTGTATAGGTACCCCCTTTTGAGATGTGGGATAGAGTTTAGGTTGTAGGCGTTGCCTACCTTGGCTATTATGGGGGAGATGGGAATGCCATAGGGGGACAGATTTAATTCAGTAGAAGTTCTTGGTGTGCCAGTGGTAGGGGCAGTAGTCGAATTTGCAGTAGTACCAGTGTTCTCCGATGTGTCCATTCAGGAAGTGGACCCTTTTTTCTTTTATAGTTCTTTCTTGTCCTTCATAAATGACCATTTTTGTTTCAGTGGGAATGAATTCCATGTGCTAGCGGTGGTATCTCTTATCCTGGAATGTAGGTTGAGTGGGGTAGACCATTGACTAAATAGATATATGGTGGGCCTTTTTATATCCTCTGAGTACCTGGTTGGCATTCGTAAAGTTGCTCTCGGGTTCCCAGGTATTTTCCGAATGGGGATAGTTCTTCCATTTGACCAAATAGGAAACTCTGCATGGGGTTCCTTTATGGGAAAGGATATCTTCCACCTCGAACTCAGTTTCCTCCTTGAGATCGAGCAGCTTTCCAGCTGAAATGGGGCCAAATTCATTGGTCTGAGTAAAAGGGGATAGGAGGGAAGCATGAAATACGTTATGGATTTTCCAGTGGTCAGGTAGTTGGAGTTTGAATGCTACTTTGTTTATGGATTTTACAACTTTAAATGGTCCTTCTCTTTTAGGCATAAGCTTTTGTTATTCCCCTTTCATTTTGAGGTTTTTTGTGGAGAGCCATACGAGGTCTCCTTTTTGATAGGGCGAATATGTCCCGGATTTAGTTCTGGAGTTATAGTCTTTTTGGGCAAACTCTATTGTGGCTGAGGCCTCCTTCCATGCAGTTCCCCATTGGTCTAAGGTGTATTGGACTGCGGGTACGAACAATTTGGTTAGGCTGGAGAAGCCTCTAGGGGTGAATCCTGTCATCAATTTGAAGGGGGAGGTTAGGGTGGTGGAGTGAATAGCCGCGTTGTGGGCAAATTCTGCAATAGGGAGCATTTTCCCCCAGGTTTCAGGGTGGTTGTGGCAGTATATCCATAGATAGGTTTCCAGTTCTTGGTTGACTTGTTCCGTTTCTCTGTCAGTTTGGGGGTGGTAGGCGGTAGAGAGTTTTGGGTCATAGTTTAGGGCCCTGGCAAGCTCTCTGGCGAAGGTGCTAGTGAATTGGGGACTGTGATCAGAGATTACAGAATTGTGGAGGCCGAATCTGGGGAATCCCTGTTCCAGGAATAGTGCAGCTACTCCTTCGGCAGAGACTGTTTTCATGGTTGGGATGAAAATAGCCCCCTTCGAAAGTCCATGGTCCACCACAACTAAAATAGCATCCCAAGGGGGGGATGGGGGGAGATCAGCAATAAGGTCCATAGACAAATGCTGGAAGGGGCAGGTGGCAACTGCCAGGATCGGGAGAAGAGGAGGGTGGTTTGGGTGGGTAGCAGCTTTGTGTTTCTGACAGGTCGGACACCCAGCAAGGAATTTCTGGAGGAAATGGGCCATACTAGGCCACCAATAACTTTTGGACATGAATTTGTAGAGCCAGAAGAAGCTGGGGTGGCCGGTGGTGGGGGCATTATGGATAGTGATACAGAATGCAGGACGTGAAGTCTGAGGCTCCAAGCTACACTCTGGTCGAAGTCCTGGAGGTCAGGTCCATACTGGATACAAATGGAAAGGATGGCCTGGCGGGCAAAGGCAACTTCATTGGTGAAGAATAGATGCAGGGCTAGAACCTGTCGCACTAGGACTCTCTCGAGAAATGGTAATCTGTCCACCGTTTCAAGGTACAGTTGACTTCATGTAAGATTGCATAGAATCTAACTGAAGAACATCATAATGTACATAGGCACTCATATACAAAAAGGGGATGCATGTGGGAAAGTCCTCCCAATCGAGAAGGATCTTGATTAAGGACTTGTCTGTCCCAGAAGGGGAACAGAGAATGGAAAAGCATCTATTTGGTAGATAAAGTTCAATCATGCACTGCCTATGGAGAAAAGGGAAAGGCAGTACATGGTTCCATACTCTGCATTTGGAATAGGAACTAAACACTAAATAAGTTTGGAAATTATGGAACTACGTATGACTGATTTGGGATAAAGTGGGGGTAATGCCCTGCTGGCAGATGCTGTGTGGAGCAGGTATAGGTGGCTGGGGCAACTAAGGATAACTAAAGGGCTGTCAGCATAGTGGGAGTTCCTAGATGAACTTGAGAAGAGCGAAAGAAAGGAAGGAAGATCAAAGAAGAGAAAGAAAATGTCCCTGACTCTCAACAGAATGGGAAAGGGTCTCCCTGGTGTCAGAAGAAGTCTGCAACTTCCTCTATGTCCCACCTGTACTGTGATGGGATCTATGGGTATAGATCTAAGACACAGAGAATCCCTAGTGTTCAGCTGTCACTCAACAGTAGACAGGAGACTGGTAGAAGTCCGGGATAGGCTTAAGTCTTGCAGTGACCTTCACTGATAGGGGGAGCCATTGAACCAAATACCACATAGATTAATCATAGATCTAGTTAAGGGAACTACTGTATAAGGCAGTCGTATTTATAGGGGAGGGGAACACTGCCATGATCATAACAGGCAATCATAGGTAGATAGGAACTGTCCGTAGGGTTGAGGGTAGCATAGGTAATAAGGAAAATGGGGGATGGGGAAGATCGCGCCAGTGTAAGGGTGCGATCGCAAAGGAAATACAGTCCGAAAGATAACTGTCATGCATTACATGGACTACCCACAGAGGGCCACCCCTTTTCCTCATGAAGGGGATAGACCATGGCTTAATGCGAACATCGCTCTAGCGCCTTATGGAGGGAACCAGGACGGATGGCCTCAATTCTGGAATGGAGAGGGAGCCACCTGGGGAGATGCGCTCAAACAGGAGGCATTGATACCAGGGTGGTGGAACATGCCAGTTCCACCCACACTACTAGAGGAGACTGCACCTGCACCTGAATGGCCTACTGATCCAGTATGGATGTGATGCACCTATGCCCAGATCTAGTTGTATGTCTCCCAATTCATTTCTTATCTCTGTTATCTCTAGGACTATATTTCCTTTGCGATCGCACCCTTACACTGGTGCGATCTTCCCCATCCCCCATTTCCCTTCTTACCTATGCAACCCTCAACCCTATGGACAGTCCCCTACTTACCCATGATTGCCTGTAATGGTCATGGCAGTGTTTTCTCTTTCCTATAAATATGACTGCCTTGTACAGTAGTTCCCTTAACTAGATCTATGTTTAATCTATGTGGTATTTGGTTCAACGGCTCCCCTGATCAGTGAAGGTCGCTGCAAGACTTAAGCCTGTTCTGAACTTCTATCAGTCTACTGTCTACTGTTGAGTAACAGCTGAACACTAGGGATTCTTTGTGTCTTAGATCTATACCTGTAGATCACATCACAAAAGATCTAGTTGAATCTTTGTTCACTTCTTGTTCTACCAAGAAGAGTCTAGTGGGCCCAAATCCCCACTAGGGAAGTTCTGCCACCATTTACTCTGCCACTGATCTTCCATCAGAGGGAGAAGAAAATCAGAATGTCAACAACTCCTACTGAAACACCCCTATCCCCAATTTGTCTCAAAGACTTTGAATTGGAGGAAGCTCTATTGCTCCTAGTCATCATCACAACCCCCGACCCCATACGACCAGAACCTATCATCACCCTTCTCAGAGCCTATCCACACCTCCAGCCCTTAACACAGAAACTATTGCAGCCGACAAGAATCCAACTCCTGTCCCACCTAATACAGCTATGTTGCACCCAACAGCAGAGGACTTCGACCTAGACACAGACCCACCCATGTCTAGGCAGAAAACAGAGAAGTGAGCTGGACTGCCAATAGATTTCTCTGGAGATGAAGAAGACACTCCATGGTGGATCATGACCATGAGCAACTATTTCAACATGAATGACGATATCTACACCTACGATCAGGATCGGATCAACACCACCCTGAATAAGATGAGCAAAGGAAGAGGAAGAACATTTTTGGAAGCATACTATAATCAGCGTGAAGAAGGGACAATTCCAGATTCAGAAGGCTGGAAAAAGTTCAAGGAACGATTCCTTGAAGCATTCTCATCCAAAGAGGTCCACTTGGATCATAGGAGGAAGTTAGCTGCTCTGAAACAGAAGGATAAAGAATCCTTCCCTACAATGAAAGGATTACAGGAATACACGCAGGACTTTCAGCTCTATGCTGGAAAAGCAAAGTTAACAGATGATGCCACCCTGACGGAATGGTTTGTCAGGGGCCTTAACCCCTTAATTGTGGAAAAGGTCATAGGAATAAAGGAGCCAGAAACCCTTACAGACTGGATCAAGGACAGTCACAAGCAGATGAGACAAATCGAACAAGTCAGAGACCTGAAAGGGAATCAATTCAAAGCCCAGACCACAGCACGAGACCCTAATGCTATGGACATTGACATCATCAAACTATCGCCGACTAATCAGGCCAAGCATGTAAAGGAAAATCATTGCTTCATTTGTCACAAAGTAGGGTGCTCCACAAGAAATCATCTGCGGCCAGGAACATCTTCCCACCCCACCAGCAATAAGTTCCAAAAGAGGGAACACACCAAAGAAGTCTCCAACACCACCCCTGGATCATTGGCAATTGCCGATTACATTAAGGTTCTCAGAACTAAAGATGTCAAAGAGGAGGATGTAATCAAGATCCTAAAGGAGGTCTATGAGGAACCTGTCTACCAAGGAGAGGAAGAGGAGGAAACCGTCGCAAAAATCAGCACAGAGGAATTAAGGGCACAAGTGGAAAGGGCTAAGGGTTTTTGATCCAGAGAGCTCAGTCAGTGTATAACTCTCCTATGACCTGGAATGTACAATCTACGGAATGAAAGTCAATCACAATCCCCATTCAAATACTTCCAGGAACCACTGAGATCAAGGCCCTAGTCAACAGTGGAGCAACAAATTGCTTCATTAACGAATCTATCACCCACAAGTTGCAACTACCCCTCACTAAACCAAAAATCAGACGGGTTGCTATTAATGCCGATGGCTTCTTCAACAAGGGAGGAGATATTACTCATAAAACCACTATCACCACATCCATTGGAGGAAGAAGGGAGACAAGGGATTACCTGGTGATTAGAAGTGGTAAAACCAACATGATCCTCAGAATGAGTTGGCTAGCCAAGTATAATCCAGTTATCGACTGGATCCACAGGGAACTAAAAGGAGGAAAAAGAAGTCCCAACCCGGAGGAACAGAGATACCTAATCAAGTACCTAACCACCAATTTGGCCGAAGAACCAAACAAGGAGGTCCTCATCAGATGCTGTACTGATGACGTGGAAGAGATTAATAAGCTCACAATATCTATGGACCTAGCCCGGAAGGAGCAGAAAGACAGCATAATCTTACCAGAGATATTCCGACAGTACCACATGGTATTCTCAGAAGAGGCTACAACTACACTTCCCTCCAAAAGGACCTATGACCACCATATTGATCTCCTTCCCTCATTTACCCCTTGACAAGCCAAGAACTACCCCCTAAATCCTGAGCAAACTGAGGCCTGCAGAAAGTTCATTGAAAAACATTTAAAATCTGGGAAAATTCAACCATCAAAATCCCCCCAGGCATCCCTGTTCTTTTTTGTCAATAAGAAGGACAGCAAACTTCAGCCCTATCAGGACTACCAATACCTAAATGAGCATACTGTCAAGAATGCTTATCCCTTGCCCCTGATTGGAGATCTAATCAACAAATTAAGGGGATCACGGATCTTCACCAAAATGGATATAAGGTGGGGATACAATAACATACGAATTGTACCGGAAGATAGATAAAAAGCAGCTTTCATCACTCCGATGGGTTTATTCGAACCCACAGTAATGTTCTTTGGACTATGCAACTCCCCGGCCACTTTCCAAGCTCTCATGGATGACATCTTTGCAGATTATCTAGCTGAGGAATGGCTGATAATATATATGGACGACCTTCTTATCCACTCTCCAGATCAGAAAACCCACAATGAAAGAACCAGGAAGGTTCTAGAATGCATGATGGAGCATAAACTCTATCTCAAACTGGAAAAATGCTCCTTCGATACCAAAATAACAGAATATCTCGGAATGATAATCTCCAAAGGACATATGGAGATGGACCCAGTAAAGTTAAAGGCCATCAGGGAATGGAACCCCCCCACATCAGTCAAAGGAGTTCGCTCCTTTCTGGGGTTCTGCAACTTCTATTGAATGTTTATCGAAGGATTCTCAACTAAAGCATGCCCTCTCATCGAACTGACAAAGAAGGAGGTAAAATGGCAATGGACAGAACCACAGGAAGCCACATTTTGGGAACTACAGGGACAGTTCCTAAAACAACCTATCCTCTCCATACCGGACCCAACAAAACCCTTCTTCATCATGACTGATGCATCCCTGGTGGAAACGGGAGGAGTACTGATGCAGAAGGACACCAACAGGGACATGCACCCATGTGCATTCTGCTCCAGCACCCTATCCCTGGTGGAGCAGAATTACGACATTTACAATAAGGAACTCTTGGGAGTCATCCACACCATGGATGATTGGCAACATTATCTAACCGGAACCAACCACCTGATCACCCTCCTAACAGATCACAAGAACCTTCTGTACTTCAAGGAGGCCCGGAAACTTTTCTGAAGACATGCACAGTGGCAATTATTCCTGCAGGAATATGACCTTATCTTTTACCACCTTCCCAGGACTCAGATGGGCCCAGCAGATGCCTTATCTAGACTTCCAAGTCCAAATTTGACCGATGACAACACAGAACTCCGACTACTCCCCAACAAGTTATTCACCAAGCAAATTGATGTTGCCCTGAAAGAGAAGATCAAATCTTCCTCCAAAAAAGATCTGCTGGTCCTGGACACACTCCAACGCATGTACAAGGAAAATCATATCTCCAACAAATCTCACCCCTCAGACTGGTCATATGAAGGAGGACAACTGTACTTCCACCACTGACTCTACATTCTCCCCGAAGCTGGAAAGACTTGGTCCACTCTGTCCACTCCTCCACTGCCAGAGGACATGGAGGGCAACACTGAACTATTCAACTCCTATCCAGGGACTATTGGTGGCTGAGACTCTCCATGTTTGTTAGAAAATACATTGCTGGCTGCCCTGTTTGCCAGCAAAACAAAAACATAAACAACCCATCCCATCCCCCCTTAATTCCCATTCTGGCCTCCAGCCCCCACCCGTTCCATACCATTTTCATGGATATGATCACCGACCTACCCCTTTCTCATGGAGTGGACTCTATACTTATCATGGTGGACCATGGACTTAGTAGGGGGGCAATTTTCATCCCAACAACGAAAATGGTAGATGCAGCTGGAGTAGCAGAACTATTTTTCAAATTCGTATTCCCCAGATTTGGCCTACATACATTCCAAAGTAATCTCCGATAGAGGTCCCCAGTTCACATCCACATTCGCCAAAGAACTGGCCAGACTCCTCCAGTACAACGTTGCCCTCTTCACCACCTACCACCCCCAGACCAATGGAGAAACTGAGAGAGTCAATCAAGAATTGGAGACATATCTAAGAATATTCTGCCAAGGGCAACAGGATCTATGGAGTGAATTACTACCGATGGCCGAGTTTAATCATAACTCCTCCACCCACTCCGCAACCAAACAATCCCCCTTTCACCTAATGATGGGATATGAACCTAGAGCCTATCCAGCAATCAGAAAAACATTAAACCCAAACTTGGAAAACCCTCTGAAAACACTTGAACGCACTCAGGATGAAGCTTTAGCTGCGATCACCAATGCCCAACAGTTCACCCACATCTTCCCAAAGTTCAAACCTTGGAAGAAAGGCGATAAGGTGTGGCTATCCAACAAAAACCTTAAAAACCTCCTATCCGTCAAAAAAGCTTGGTCCCAAAAGTGAAGGACCCTTTTCCATCATGAAAGTACTCTCACCTATGACATATCAATTGGATTTACCCTCAACTTGGAAAATCCATAACATATTTCATGCTTCCCTTCTTTCCCCATTTGTCCAAAATGACAAATATGGGATCACCAGAACACCACCTCCACCTGAGATCATAAGTGTTGAAGAAGAGTACGAGATAGAATGCATCATCAATCACAGGGGATACCCAGGATGCAGGTCCTATTTAGTTCAATGGAAAGGATACTCCACATCTGAGAATACTTGGGAACCTGAAGACAACTTCACCCATGCTGATGAGATACTTGCAGCATATAAAAGAAAGCACAAAATATGATCGATGACAAAAACCCCACCGAATGCTGCGACATCTATCAGTTCTCACCAAAAACAAACAAACCCACTAAATATACCTGACACTTCTCTCACATTTCTATCTTTGTCCTAAAAAGAAAAAGACACTACAACCAACAGCATCAAGAAACCCACGAGTGCTATTGTCGGATCAATTACTGCCCCTATCACTATCGTTACTAGCCCACCATTCCTTCCATCTTTATTCGCCACTCCCTCCCCTTTCTTCTTTCTTACGGGAGACATTGGCTTTCTATTTTGATCACTTTACATTTTTAAATTTCCCTTCATTTTGATCTGTACACTAACAATCTTGATATCTCCG
>JBBPJU010001293.1:0-12696 GCA_038088875.1 Austroboletus festivus | reverse complement strand
CTCTTGACATATATTTGCATTCTCATTTAAGTGTAGCTTGTATGAGAGCTCTTCAACAAAGTATGCCCAGCCCCAGCTAAGACTGGAGTCAAACTCATCCCTGGATACTGCCTGCCACTTCAAGCAGAAGTTTGCATCAATTGCAATAAACATGGCATACAGCCACCTAAGAAGCATGAGCAAGTTGGGATCAGAAGCAGATATTCCAAGTCCTTACTCCTTATCTTTTGGGATTTTGTCCCAGTCCCCTGGGAGATTTTTGCCTGGTTGAGGACAAGCAGGGCACAAGATGCAACATTCTCCCTCTTTTGTTCCCTCTACACCAGCTGGATGGTGGCCCCTTCCAGATTGCTTCAACATCTTGAGATGGCACCACTGATGCACAATCCACAGGAATTGCTCATAGTGGTCCTTAACAATGTTATGAGTTATTATGGTAAATTACATTAAAGAACTGACAATTAACTTTACCTTGGGAGGTGATAGCCCTGTATTGTCACTTTGGTGAGCAAGTGCCTGGTAATAGTGGTAGGCAGAGACCTTGGACTTGAGGGAGAGAAGGTGGTACTGTTCTAGTACTCTGAAGGTGGCTGCCATCCATGGTTGGTCTGTGGTTGCAGGAAACAAGCAGAATTGAAGAAGCTGTTGTGTAGAACTAGTTGCTGTTTCACAATCACAGAGTTGAAGTGTCACCGAATATATACCATTGCAGTCAATTATTACAAAATCATCTGAGTGGGAAACTTTAGGCAGAATATATGACTTTCCACTCAGATGTCTGAGCTGAATGACGAGCCCCAGTGTTTTTAGGGGCATGTAGACCCAATAAGCTCCAGTCCACTCCTACAGCAGTGAGTTAAAAATGTTCAAACCATTTAGCTTCTACTCACCTTTACCAGATGGAGAGGCTGATTAGTGTGCCCAGAGAGCAGACATTCATGACAAAATAGGTCAATTGTAAGGCAGTCATCACAGCAATACTGTGCTGGGTTGCTTTGGCAGATTGAACATAAAATGATACCATCTTGTCCCTCTAGATGTATTAGTTTCTGAATGAATTTGTCTCAATCATTTTTGGCCCAATTGATAAGGGGATAGTCCTGGAAACATCCATGTCAAAAAATGAATAGAAAGCAGGTTTGGACATACTGAAGCTGTATGCTGCCATGGGCCATTATGAAGAATTGAGAGATCAACCTCATCTGGTAAATTATCCACACAATGACTCAGAGGAAAATCCTCAGTACCTCTGGGATAGCTAGCAACTGTGGGGTTGTCATGCAACTCACATACCTCTGATACATGATATTTTTTTCTTTGCTATGCAGAGCATTCCAGAAGCATCAGATTGTACTTTGAGATGGGTTCCACTTGAAGGTGGCTTTCCATTACCATGGACCTTGAAACATTTCAAGTGTTTAAAGCAAAGGGAGGTCATACAAAAAATATTGCAAGTGAAAAATGGCTATAGCAACCATTTTGCAGAGTTCAAGCAGTGGTGTATCTCCCCACTCCATGATCATCCTGAGGACATACTGTGGTTTTCCATACATGATCAGGCACCGATGCCACCAAAGGCAGAGCACAGAGACAAAATAAATTCAGCTCTGCCCTCAGGCTGTGACAAACTAAAAGGTAGTAAGCCCACTTACCCCAGCCTTGAAATATCACCCACTGATATGCAAGTTCTTGCACTACCTTTTGTACAATGCTTGTACTGATCTGAACCTTATGGATCCCACAAATAGAGCTGCAATAAATTCAGTAGCTTCAGCTCGACTGCTACTTCCTTCTGACATGGCATTTCCACCTTTTCCCCTCCAGGCCACCCAGTTGGCATAGGTTGTGACCTGTTTTTATAATAAGGGGAGTTGGGTTTTTGTTAGCATAGAGGAATATCTTGACTTCTTTACTGGGCTGGTGACAGATTTCAATGAGAGGTGGCCTGTAAGGCATATAGTTTTTTCCTTTATCCCTTCAGCTACTGCACTGGACTATCCCCAACAGCAACTATTGGCATTGAAGAGACTTCAGCTTCGTAGAGTAAGTCACATTCAGCATTGTTCACAGCCAGGATTATTCAATTATATGTTTATATAGCACCTTCAGTCCCTCTGGAAGTGGATTCACTTTGGTCAGTGCATGTTTGATATTGATTTTGCACCTACTAGTACCAGAGGTGATAGTTAAAGGATATTGTTACCACTGCATACTGTAGCTTTAACGATGGATCAAAAGTAAGCCAAATGATCAAGGGAAAAGTGAAGTGGAAAGGTGCTTGTACAGAGAAGGGGATACAGTACTAGAAATGGAGTGTACTGGTCTTGCTTAATAATTTGTGCATTGTGCATTCCAGCAGGGATCTTTGCAGTGGGTGCAGTGCATACCTTTATCAATAGCTGCATATCTAATTTTGTTTACTCTTCCTTCTTTAGAACAAGTTTTACTATATACAAATAAAATAACTGACATGACAAACTAAGCAATAAGTGAAATGAAAGACTACATCTCTAAGCGGGGGCTATAAAGGGTCCATTGGTCAAAACTTCAAGTCTATGACTAGTATCCATCATGCATCCTTTTTTATTGCACTGTGGATCACCAGGTGCTTTGTAGCTTGGTTTTCTTTAGAGCTGTTAGTCACTCTGCTGTGTCTCTTCCTTACTCCACTCTATGCATTATCCATCAACAGGTTTGTCATGCTTGAAACTTGAAGTAGTAGGGGGAAATGCACCAATGAAACCATCTGCTCCAAGCATCTTATTTTCTCCGACTCTGTCTCATACATCATTGAAAGATCATTGGATTCTCTATGATCTGTTGGAGTGCTCTGTAGGAACTCCTCATCCACTGGTCACACTGAATTGTCAAGCTCTGACTGTATATGAATTGTCTACATTTTTAGAATATTAACTTAATTGCTGCCCTCCAGTGAAAATCCAAGGACATATTGATTCACCACCAGTCCATTGAAGATAGCTGTCAGAGATATGGACTGCAAGCAAACTGTGTGTGGCACAGAGACTCGTATAACATTTGTGTTGTACTGTTCCTCTGCCATGGTAGTGGTGAAGTGAAGAGACTAGGTTATGCACCTTGCATGCACTGTCTATATTACCCGATTCAACATAATTCCAAAAGTTTGAGATGGATTCTTTGCAATCTCTGCAGAATTCATATCAGCACCAGTTTTTACCATCCTCCTTACAGGTTCTTTTTCCAGCTCTGCTGTGATATTCTGAAGTGATGCCACTCACTCTGAGGATATTGAATTTGGGGATCCCCAAGGCTTTTTGTGCCCCAACTTGAAATAAAGAAGGCATGCCATCCAAATTTTTTCCTCAGTCTTTCATATCATGTCCTTCATGATTATTTCACCTACCCATCAAGCCCAGTTGGGCATGTATTTTGTTTATCACCTTTCAACCTTCACTGACCACTTTTCAGATGCTATCTTGCTCCTCCTTGCATCTATAACACTTTCCCTGAATAAGTATGCTAAAGTCCTGTCTACAGCGACTGTGGCAAATTCTGCAGCTCATGAGGCTGGTGATGTCATCATGAAAAGCTTGCCCATGGCAGTATCCACTCCCACCAAAGAGACTGTAGTACTGCCCTCTGACCCTGCTAACCCCCCCACCAATTCTGCTACTCCTGCTACTTCCCATCTGATTTTCACAGACAAACCACAGGTTGTTGATGGCACACTCACAACTCTCATTGACCTTTCTGTTAGTGCCATAGGGCAGGGAGAGAATGTTCACTTCTTGCAGACATACCAAGGCATTGTGTTTGATGTGCCTAGGTCCAGATCCACTGGCCCTTTTTATCTGGTCACTCATGGCCAATATGTTGGTGTCTTCTCCACCTGGTAAGTAATCAATCCCTTGTCATATCTATTATTAAAGGCCATTATTAGGCAACAAACTACTATGCATGTCACTGGTGTTTCTTGTGCATCCTTTTCGTGTGCGACCTCTCTGCAGACTGCATTGGTAGGAATAATCCAAGCCATTGTTAGCAGAGAGGTTGAGTTACTAATATAAATCTGAACCTTCCAAACCAAGCCTTCTTGCCATTTATGTAAATGATCTGCATTATTTGTAATACTTCTTGAGTTGTTGGCACTCTGTACATTTAATAATGATATCCATTTAAGGTCATTAAAGTTTACAGTATTGCATCCCTGTGGCTACTGCTCCATAATACATCTTGTGGCAACAGACACCACTTGTGGTGGCCATGGTGATAACATCCCTCGGACCTTTGAATAAGTGCTGTGCCTGATCTGTGACCTACTGTCTGCTGCCGGTAAGTCAAATTTGGTGTAATAGAGTAATACTATGGATTGGACTAGCATACTCATAGTTCGAAGAAATGGTAGTGAAACGGTTTCTATCAGCTCTCATTTTTCAGACAGAGATATATGTGAACAGAAGATAGACCCGATGTTTGCAAGGGGTCTGAAACATAGTATTTGCCAGAGAAATACAAGTTTGAGTAAATCTTCTATAGCATGCATGAAATCCATGATAACTCAGGTATAGTTCATATAGTCACTGGAAGAGAGATGTTATTCTCTCATTTTCATATATGCAATAGTACCACACCTAACTTGTATTATGAGCCACATTCAGCCTCATAGGTCCAGATCTGGGGGAACAGCAAACGCTTACAAGTGGTCTGAAACATCAGTTTGAGTAAATCTCCTATAGCATGCACAAAATCCATGGATAAATTAGGTATGTTTCTTATGATTACTAGAAGCATAGTGTTATTCTCTCATATCTCTACTTGCAATAACATCCCTTACTAACTCAAATAGTCCTCCACTACATTTAAGATCTTATTCTGGCTTTGTGGCCCATCCATTAGTGAGCCACATATAGTCTCTGCCATATCCATCTTTTGGTCATTGCTAGTGGCCAGCATGCACAACATGCACATAAAAACTTAGGTATACCTATGCTCCCATGAGAAGACCAAGGCTGTACACAACACCTGAAGAAAGGACTCTGGCTGCTCGGAAATATCGAGCAGACTACTATGCAAAGTATGTCCTATTCCTCCACCAGGAAAAGACCTCAATATATCTGTTTCATAGAAACTGGGCTGTGATAAGCAAGAAATTGGCCAAAAAATGGATGAAAAGCACAACAGAAATGGATAAATCCCAGTATGTTATCCACCATACTGCTCAATATTTCACAAACTTATGATGGATAACTGACCCAGAAGCAAGAAGCAGCACCCCAATCCCATAGGTGTGTCTAGCTCAAAAAATAAGGCACTGTCATGTTGGTATGTGTATCCAGCTAGAATTTTTTAGATCTTTTCTCACTCTGCATTTTCTATCAAGTGTTGGGTGCCCCAGAGGTCAAATAGGAAACCTGAAAAGTCCACTATCCACTCCATGCATGCCATATTCCAAGTAAATTATTTATATGTTAATAAAATACACATAGGTCACTGATCTCCAACAATTCTAAATGCTCTATCACCACCGACCTCAAGGATATCATTGGAAGTTCATCTTGTGAACTCATTGATGAACTCTGTAAATGATACATCGCTTCAGGTGATTATAGGAAAATATGAGACATACTCTCAGCAATTGAAAAGATTTATGATTGAGTGCAAAAGCTGGCATTAACTCAATGGCAGATTTGTGGCGGAGCTGATATATTGGCAACTTCACTTTCCAAGTCCATTTTGTCCATCATCAAAAGCATGGAGGACCTTCTTATGAATGCCATAGAAAGAGAAAATGTGAGTAAGCTGGCTCACAAATGCTTGCTATTGTACCAGGTTGCGCCAGATATCATGCTGCAATGTGAATATGATAGTTATTACATAAATGACATCAGAAGTCTCTAAAGTGTTAAGGTTGTGTCTGGGAGCCATGGAAATCAAGATCTAAATGTGCCTGTTCCTCTCTTGTGAATCTATACAACTCTGACAACCTCATTTTTAACTTAGGCTTGAAGTTGATTATGCAAAGTTCTTCAAGATTGCCCATTGATACATCAGGTAGATGCAATATATGACATTGCCAAGGGAATTTTAGTTTTGAGCTAGGCTCAAAGTCAACAAAGTGCTCAAGATGTCAGGCAAACATGACATGTGATGTATTGTTGATGCTATTGCCTGGATTATAAAGTATGTGTTGTTTTCCCTTTCATATCTTGGTCAAGACATACTCCCTGTTATGCTTGAACTAGGTAGGTCTAAGTGTAGCCCTTAGGGTCAAGGGTCTGCGGATCAATGAAGAGTATTGTCTAGTGAATACTCAAGGAGATCAAGAAAAGGAGTGTCCACTCTGAGTAGGACAAAGACTAGGGTCAGGGAGACTGAGTGGAAGAGAACACTCAGGAGTCTGACAAGGGGACAAGCACAAGAGATGTGATTGTAAGGGAGAACTAGATTAGAGTACATGGCAGTGGACAGACAGACTTATATAGTGGAGGGGAATGAGAGGCAGTGTGGGAATACTGCCTTGAATGGAAATGAGGCTGTCCATAACTGAGTCATATAGAATGTGATGGAACATCAAAGAACACTTGATAAGTCAGAAAGTAAGAGGATGACTCATGATGACAGATAACAAGTGAGTAATCAGACCGATTACTAAGTGTGAATGAATAAGCGTGAAATAAGAGAATATAACTCAGCCTGAAAGCAAATTGGGTTTATCCCTATGGGATTACCCAAGCAGAAATGAAAGGCTAGAGTTGGTATAATGGTTATGTATAAAAGCAAGAGAAAATCGTAACATTACCCCCTTTGTACACTTGAAGCTACTGCAAAAGACACAAAGGAGCCAGTGCACAGCAGCCAGTTTAGTCTCCTTCTAAATGTCACACATGTCCTCTGTCATGTTTGATTCCATGATGGGGTCATACATATCAATAAGAGATCCCTCAGACTAAGGGCTAGGAGAACGAAGATGAGGGGGAGACCTTCTAGGATGACTGCATCCCATGCTTTAGCGGGGAAAAGGGATTCCAGGTGGGGGTGGAACTGGTAGGGCAAAATGAGTAGTGGCATGATAAGAGGCAGATGACACGGATGATGAGGATGACAATTGGGATGGGGTATGATGACGGAGAGGGCATGAGTGCTGAGTATGACCAGGGCACCATTTAAGGCAATGAATACATTGGTAGAAGATGCAGTCCACTCTGAGGTGGCCAAGATGGTGGCAAGAAAAACAGGCTTCATGGTAATGAGGGTGGCATGGCGATAGAGGCATAGTGTGATCACCTCCAGACCACCAAGCCTCAATGTAATCTACTAAAGCTTGTTCTTCAGAGGTGAGAGGTGATGAGGAGGCAGAAGGGGTGGTAGCGGCGAGGTATGCTGCATGTCACTCACCTTTTTCTCTAGCAACTTCTTCAACTCATTCTAACATATGGGTCATGTCCAGCTGGTGCATAGCATCTTTGATAAGATGTTGGACATCCATTCCGATACGTCGTAACTTCAAGGTAAAGAGCCCTACATGGGCATTGGAGGTCATAGTCCTACTCATCATTTCGAGAGTTCCACATCCTAAGTGAGCCATGAAAAGGTTATGAAGTGCCAAATGGGGGTGAAGGAGGTTGTTGATAGCTAGGGCGTACCCAGGATGATGGAGGATCTCTATGTAAACTCGTTCTCTATGGGCCTTTTCCAGGAGGGAGTCAGTCATGGGTTCAGCATACATAGGAGGATATGGTACACCTGGTGGAAGTGTACTATTGGTTGATATGTCTGTGGTAGCAGTGGCAATGGCTTTGAGAGTGATGAGGGGAGTAATGGGGCGAGTAGGGGTCAAGGCTGGAGTATCGATGAAAGACAAAACAGAGGTAATGGAAGACATTTTCAAAAGTAAAAATTCTGAAGGGTGGTAGCGTCAATGGAAGTAGAAGCTAAGGAGGTGAAAGAGAGGGATGACGGTTCTTATATTCTTCCAATGCAGACTTTGCATTTTTCATATCCCACTCTGAGACCCATGAATCTTCTTTGGCAGAGTATCCTTTCCATTGGATCAAATAGAAGCATTTTGACAGAACTCTGCAGTGGTGTATGATTTTTTCAATTTCATATTATTCTTCTCCTTCTATTAACTCTGGGGGTGGTCTAGGGAAGTTCTTCCCATAAACAGTGTTCTTGTGATAAGGGGTAAGAAGGGAGGCATGGAAAACAGGGTGAATCTTCCAGGTACTGAGGAGATGTAAGTGGTATGTGATGGGTGATAGCACCTGAACAATGGTAAAAGGTCCTTCTCTCTTGGGTGCAAACTTTGGGTTATCTATATTTCTTTTCAAATGGCAGGCTTCCAGCCAAACTTTATCTCCTTTGGTGAATGGCATAAAAGACTTCTTTGAATGGGCTGCCATCAGTTGTCTGGCTAATTCATGAGCTGCAATGGCTTCTTCTCAAGCGGCAAGGAGTCTTTTAACTCATTCTTCTATGGCTAGGATTTTACTGTTTGGGAACATGATTGGAAGGGCTAGGGGTTTGTAGTCCATCATTAGGTAGAACAGGGATTTTCCTGTAACAAAGTGGAGGTGATGGTTGTGAGTGAATTCTGCAGTAGAGATATGCTCTGTCCAGTCAGAGGAATGATTACCACAAACAACACAGAGATAGATTTCTATTTCTTGATTGACCCTTTTGATTTTGCCATCTGTCTAAGGGTGGTAAGCGGTTGACAGGGCAAGGTCTTACTTCAACAATTTTCCTAATTCTTTGGCAAAGGAAGATGCAAATTGTGGTCCTCTGTCAGAGATAATCTTGTTGTATAGTCTGAATCTCTTGAAGACTTTGTGGAAAAAAAGGGTGGCTATCTCTTTGGTGGTGACAGTTTTCTTTGTTGGGCAGAGAATTAGCCCCTTTGTAAGCCCATGGTTGACCATGACCAAGAGGGAATCAAAACCTGCAGAAAGGGGAAGATCAGTGATAAGAAATTTGTTAAAAAGGGCAAGTGCAGGAGGATTTTATGGAAGCAAGAGGTAGAGTAGTAGGGTGAGTGTTGGATTTGTTGGCCTGACAGGTGGCATAGCCAGCAACATATTGGTGAACAAAAGAAGTAAGGCCAGGCCACCAGAAGTCAGCGGAGACTAGTTGACAGGTTTTGAGAAAGCCAGAGTGGCTGGCAGAGGGGTGATCATGACAGCAGGAAATAATGGTGTGACAAAGTGACAGAGGTGTATAGACACAATTTCGATATGTGAGGATGTTATCCTCATATTTCCAATCTGTAAGGTGGGTACAAAGAGCAGAAGGGGTGTTAGAAAGGTTCAAAATGGTACATTGAACTAAAGGGTCAGAAGAGGAGAGGGAAGTGATACTGGCCCATAAGGTCATGTCGATAAGATTTACAAAGAGAGATGGGGGAAGGAGAGTGACAGAGGAATTGTCAGAGGAGTTATTAGGACAGCAATCAGGATGCCGGAATAGTGCATCAGGACCAGAAAGGAGAGATCCGGGAACATGGATCATTTTTAGGTCATAATTGGCAAGGTTGAGGAGCCAACAAGCTTGTTGACAATTAAGGTCCTGTGATTGTTTAAAATAAAGGAGATTCTTGTGATCAGTGAAGACTTGAACAGGGAAAAAAGAACCAAGGAGATAATGTCTCCAGGCTTTGAGGGCACGAATTACAGCAAGGAGTTCATGATCATAAATATCATAATTTCATTCGGTGGGTGAGAAGGTTTGAGAAAGATATGAGCATTGATGCCATTTGCTGTTTAAAACAGTCTGAAGAAGAATTCCTCCAGTGGCATATTTAGAGGCATCAGTGGCAATAGCAAAAGGGGTGGAAGTGTTTGGGAATTGGAGAACTGGCTGAGAGAGAAAGAGTTCTTTTAAACTTGTAAATGCATTATTGCATGCAGGAGACCAATCCCATTGTTGGTCTTTCTTGGTAAGATCAAGAAGGGGTTGAGCTATATCCAAATAGCAGGAAATGAATCATCAATAGAAGTTTGCAAAACCTAGGAAGGAGTGAACATCTTTGACTTTAATAGGTACTGGCCAGGAGGCAATTCTGTCAAGTTTGACAGCATCCATTGTGAGAGAACCTGGTTTAATGATCATCCCTAGATAGTCGACTTCAGAGATATTGAAGAGACATTTCTGTAGGTGTAGATGGAGGTTTAATTCCCTCATTCATTGGAGGACCTGGCAGATAGTTTCATCATAATCCTGTTGATTACACAAGAAAATAAGGATGTTGTCCATATAGATGACAATCTTTCCTGCAGCTATGAGATCCCTGAATTTCTTATTCATGAATTGTTGGAATGTGGCAGGGACATTTTTTGGACCAAAAGGCATGACAACTGGTTTGAAAAGTCCTCTATGAGTAATAAAGGTGGCTTTCCATTAGTGCCCTTCTTTGATGCAGATATTATTATAACCCCAGTGGACATCAAACTTGGTTAAGATCTTGGCACCCTTCAGCTTATCTAATAAATCAGAGATCAGCAGTAGAGGGTATGCATCTCAGATGGTATGATTGTTGAGATATCTATAATCTTAAACAGGGCGTAGTTTCCTATCCTTTTTTTTGACAAAGAAGAATGGAGCAGCTTGTGGGGAGGAAGACAGATGAATTTTTCCTGATTTCAAGTTTTCATCTAGGAAGTCATCCTGGGCTTTATGTTCTTCGGTAGTGAGAGGGTACAACTTCCCAATCTTTGGAATAAAGCCTTCAGCTAGATTTATCTCATGGTCACAGTCTTGGCTAGAAGGGAGAGGGGTGTTTTCATCAGCGAAAATATCTTTGTATGTGGAGTAGGCTTTGGGTAAGACTACTTCCTTCTTTTTGTTGTCGATGGCTAGTTGTGTAGAGGTAGTCAGAGTAGCACAAGTTAGTGAGGGGTTTGAAATGAATCATTGATTGGCCAGGATGGTTCTAGATAGTGATCATAGTGGTTTTGAATGCGACATATCCCTACTCAGGGCTATTTGTGCACAAAGAACATCATCTTCCATTCAATCTAGGTAGGCAAATAAATATTCATTGGCCAGAGCATCTACTGAGATGTGTTTGGGAGATGGTTCCAGATATCTTTGCCTGACATATAATCCTTCTTTCTCCTGTTTCATCTGCTTGTGGAGGGTTACAAATTCAGCAGACTGATCAGTTTCCAGAGGTACCTGGAGAGTTCTTTCTTTCCAGTTGATCATAGAGTTTGTTTCTGTTAACCAGGGGAGTCTGAGTATGATGTTTTCCTTTCCACAATTCATGATATGGAACGTTGTCCTTCTTAAGAGTCTATGGACGTTAACAAAGAGGGTAGTAGTGAAGTTGATCAACCCTCCTTTGTTCAAGGAGGCATTAGCATTTCATACAGTGATGGGTGAGGATAATCAGTGTTGAGGGAGTTGATGTTTTCTGACAAAGTCCCAGTCTATACACGAGATCTGGGCACCAGAGTCTATAAGGGTGAAGGTGGCAACGACTTTGACCATGTCTGAAGTGAGAAGGAGTTGGATAGGAATTCACATAGCTTTAATACTTGTACATGGTCGAGATGAAGGAGATATGTGCATTGCTCTCATCCTCCTGTCTAAAAATCCATTGCCACCTTTCCGACAACTTGTTCTTCCAATTCTTCTACTCCAGATTTGACGACTTTGATATCCTTGAGCAGTGCTGCAAGCAGTTTCCATTCAAACTTAACTCTACAGTTCTTTGTTATGTGTCCCTTCTGGCGACATTTAAAGCACCACCCTTCCTTTCTACACCTTTCTCGTTCTTCATCAGTCAACCTCTTTGGCAGGGCAATGATGTTGATGTCCATGGCATTGGGATCCTTGGCAATTCTAGGGGTGAAGGTTGGAGTAAAGGTAGTGTTCCCTTTCTTGTATCTTGAAGTGATTTCTAAAGCTCTTTCTTCAACAGTGGCAAAGTGAGTGGTCTTGGTGTACCAGCTGTTAATAGTAGTTGGTACAGTTTCCATGGTATGGACTCATTTCATCAGGGAAACAGGGATTCCTGAAGTGAAGTAGTTTATCTGTTACAGAATGATGGAGGAGACCCTCTACACCGTACCCAGAGGCGCTGGACACCCCATCTTTTTCTTTTTCCTCAGAACATTTCGCCAACATGGAGGAGGACTTCACTAGCTCTCTTGCTTGAGGGAGCTCCCTAGATCAGTGGAACACCAGCCTGCCACTCCCAGACAATTAGGAGAACATTCCCCTAGGGAACGAGGAGTGGTTCACTTGGGATGTACAGGAGTTACACGAGTATGTGACTCAGCATGAGAACACTTTTCCTTTCTGGTCCGATTGAACCTTTTATTTATTTTCGCTGATCTCCATTGGATATATTCAATCTATTCCATAGTTACCATTAGTTACCCAGTCACCCTTCCTGCTCCACACTGCATCCACCTGACTGAGGTATTATGTCCCTTTTTCCCAATAGATCTCATATATCCACTTTAGATCCTTTATGGAAGTCTTCCCACATATGTGGGAGAGTTCCCATGCACTGCCCTTTTCTTTTCTCCATAGGCAGTGCATGCCATCAATTATGGTATTCTCCATTAGGATGCTCTTCCATTCCCTGCCTCTCTTTTGGCAGGTAGTATTCTGATATCCCAGAAGGGAATAGATTCCCATCTATTCCCGCTTACATATAAATAGTGCCCATGTAAATCTATAGTTTCCCCAGTTAGATTCTATGCAATCTTA
>JBBPJU010001292.1:0-12705 GCA_038088875.1 Austroboletus festivus | reverse complement strand
TTACCAGCAGGTATAGATAAGAAGTTCTGAAATAGAAGCCTGTGGTAATTAAATACTTGAGGTTCAAGCATGTTCAAC
This sequence comes from Austroboletus festivus, assembly GCA_038088875.1. Lineage (NCBI taxonomy): Eukaryota > Fungi > Basidiomycota > Agaricomycetes > Boletales > Boletaceae > Austroboletus > Austroboletus festivus. The sequence continues at coordinate 12,627 of JBBPJU010001292.1, read as the reverse complement.
ATGCATCTTCAATGAGGTGAGAAGTAGTCAATACTTCTGTGAAATGGATGTGGCAGCATGCTGCACACATGAGGTATAGACATGTGTTTGCTGCATGTTTCAGGGTTTCTAGGAGATCTATGAGAGATCCTCCGATGTCTAGGTTTCTATAAATAGTAAGTACTTCCCATGAATGCGAAAAAGCACTAGGTTTGATATGTTAAGGGATTGACTAGCAATCCTTCTAGTATTTTTGTAGTAGGTGTTGAGCCTAGATGTCTTCAATAGATATTGTTTATACAGATCACATGACCAAGCATGTGACTGGTGTCGTGATGTCATAAGCACGTGATCTAGAGGTCACGTGACCATTGTGAAGTCGAAATAAAAGTTGAATAAAATAGAGTTGTAACAGATACACACTGCAATAATAGAGATCCAGGCTGCAGTAGTGAAGAGGAAGTGGACAAGTCAAAGGTTCAGGCAGTGCCTGACTAGAACTCTCTCAAGAAAAGGTAAACTGTCCACCCTTCCAAGATACAGCATAAGCTTCCATGTAAGGTTGCATAGAATTTAGCTAATCCTGGAACTATCTATAATATATGGGCACTTTATATACTAAATGGGGAATAGATGGGAATCTATTCCCTTCTGGAAAATTGGGATACTGCCCATTCAGAAAGGGAATGGGGAATGGAGAGAACATCCTGTTGGGGAATAGAGTTATCATATACAGCCATAAATGAAATGGAAAGGCTGTATGTAGGATTCTTCCCATGTTCATGGGAGAATATCTTAAAGTGAGAAAGGATATACAAGATCTAATGGAAGGAAGAAGGGTACTACCAAATCGGGTGTATGCTGTGTGGAGTAGGGAAGGTAATTTGGTAAGTAATATAACTGTGAAGTAGATTAAGTATATCCTAATAAAAGAAAGAGGAAAAGTTAATTAGCAAAAAGGAAAAAGGTTCTCTCACCTAGAAGAACTCCTCTAGGTCTTGAATGTCCCATGTGAACCACTCTGGGTTCCCCAGTGGCACATTCTCTTGATTATCCAGCAAAGGTGGTAATGTGTTCCATGTGTCCAATGACTCTTCCCAAGCAAGCCCACTTAAGAAGTCTTCTATCTCATTCATCTGTGTATCAGAGGGGAAGCAAGAAAAAGATGGGGTGTCCAGCACCTCTGGGTAAGGCATGGGTGATCTCCTCCATTGTTCTGTAACAGTTGCCCTCCACGGGTAGTCCACATGATGCATGACATTACCCCATCAATAAGGTTGATGGACTTCATCAATCTCATCCCAATCCATCATCCATCTAGTCAGATCTACCCTTGTTGCAATTGGGGCAGAGATGTTGTGGGTGTCCAGGTGCATCCTGCCTGCAATAGGGGCAGGTGTAGTTTGGGCAGGTGGGTTGGAGATGGTGGGGACTTCCATGTTGATAGCATTGATAGGTTCTGGGGTTGGTAGGCAAAGTTGGGGAGATGTTTCAATGGAGGGAGATTTTGGTGAAGAGAGGTTGCTTAGGTTGCTGAGGGTGTCTGGGTATGGAGTGGGGGGATGGCATAGTTGGTGGGATAAGCTGTCTGGGCAGTGCTTTGTCAACTTCCCCTTCAGATCTTTCTGTGACTTCAGGTCCCTTAATTTCTTTAAGAGGTTTGGCAATATGAATCAGGATGGGAAGAAGCTTCTCTTATTCTTTGCTATCTGCTGATTTTTCTCTAAACTGTCCAGTCTGCTCAATCTCAAATGGGAAACTGCTGCCAATAAGAAAGGTGAACTGTCTTGCAAGTTTGTTGTCAATAAATCCTCACTGTCCCATACCTCTGGGTAGTTGGAGATAGATGGGGTATAATTTGTTGAAGAAGGTGGAGGTGGGGAGTCATTTGATAAAGTATCCCAGCCCACAGAAGTGGAGGGCATCAAGGGTCTGAGCACCTGCTGTGCAGAGATTTTTTGTGATCACCTCAGTAATGTTTGCCACTGGGTTCTCTTCAATAAGAAGTCTTGTGGAGACATAGCTTTGATAGGTTTCGGTGAGCAGGATGATGGAGGACAGTTTGTGCAGTTCGAGATTTGCTTCTAATAAGGCTAGGCCTTGGAGATCATCCAATATGGCAGTGTAGGTGATTCTCCTATAGGAGGGTGGGAGAATCTGGAGATTGAATATGTCCTTGACCAGGGCAAGAATAAGGGACATAAATGTGGAAGAAAATGGTGGCATGAGAGGAGAGATTGAGATCATCAGCATAGAGATCAAAATTGATATGAATAATGAACTTTAAAGTGATTAAAATGGGAAGAGAAGGATGTCTATAAGGTAGAAAGAAAGGAAGAGAATGATTGATGATGATGAGAGGAATGATGGGCTAGTAATGATAGTAATAAGGGCAGTAATTAACTCTGCAGTAGCACTCATGGGTCTGGATATGTTGTTGGTCATAATGTCTTTTTCTTTTTGGTATGAGGATGGAAATGTGGGAGAATTGATAGGTGTATTTGGTGGGTTTATTGCTTTTCAGAGAGAATTGATAGAAGTTGCAGTGGAAAGTGGGTTGCTTGTCATCAATCATAATTTGTGCTTTCTTTTATATATGGTGAGGACTTCATTGGCATGGATGAAGTTGCTTTCTGATTCCCAAGTATTTTCTGCAGTAGAATACCCCTTCCACTGGACTAAATATGATCTTCATCCAGGGTGTCCTTTGTGGTTGATGATATGCTTGATCTCATATTCTTTCTCATCACCTATGATTTTGGGTGGGGGTGGTGTTCCAGCAATCCCATATTCATCATTTTGGACAAATGGGGAAAGAAGGGAGGTGTGGAATATGTTATAGATTTTCCAGGTCAGGGGTAAATCCAATTGGTATGTTACTGATGAGAGTACTTTCATGATGGGGAAGGGTCTTTTCCTTTTTGGACCAAGTTTCTTGGACAGATAGGAGGTTTTAAGGTTTTTGTTTGATAGCCAGACTTTGTCACCTTTCTTTCAAGGTTTAAATTTAGGAAATGTGTGAGAGAATTGTTGGGCATTGGTGATTGTGGCCAGTGCTTCATCTCTGACATTTTCCAGTAGTTTGAGATGATTTTCTAGGGCAGGGTTGAAGGTTTTGCTGATTTGTGGATAAGCTCTTGGTTCATAGCCCATTATGAGGTGGAATGGGGTCTGTTTGGTTGCAGAGTGTACTGAGGAATTGTGATTGAATTCTGCCATCAGGAGTAGTTTACTCCAGTTATCTTATTATCCCTGACAGAATATTCAGAGGTAGGTTTCCAGTTCCTTGTTCACATATTCCATTTCACCATTGGTCTATGGGTGATAGGTGGTGGAGAGGGTGATGTCATATTTAAGTAGTCTTGCTAATTCCTTGGCAAAGGCAGATGTAAATTGTGGGCCCCTATCTGAGATGACCTTAGAGTATAGTCTGAAGCATGGGAATACATATTTGAAAAACAGGGTTGCTACTCCTGCTACATTAACCATTTTGGTGGTTGGAATGAAAATTGCCCCCCTACTAAGTCCATGGTCCACCATGACTAATATAGAGTTTGATCCATTGGAAGGGGGGAGATTGGTGATCATATCCATGGGGATGATGTGGAAGGGGTGGAGACTGGAGACTGGAATAGGGACCATTGGCAGATGTGATGGGTTATTGATATTTTTATTTTGCTGGCAGATTGGGCATTCCACAATGTATTTTCTGAAGAATGTGGAGAGTCCTGGCCACCAATAGTCCCATGATAAGAGTTGAATTGTTCAATGTTGTCCCCCATGTCCTCCCACTACTAAGGAATGGATGGAGTGGACCAGGTCTTTTCAGGCATCTAGGGGTATGTAGAGTCAGTGATGGAAATAGAGTTGTCCCTCTTCATATGTCCAATTGGAGGGGTGGATTTTATTGGGGATATGATTTTCCTTGTACAGGCATTGTAATGTATCCAATACCAGCAGGTCTTTTTCCAAAGAGGTCCTGATCTTTTTCTGAAGGGTGAGATCTATTTGATTAATGAATAATGTTATGCTGGACAAGAATAATACCTAGTCTGATCCTTTATTGCCATGTGCACTCGATAGTAGCATGAAGACTAATAGAAATCCAAGGGATAAACACTGCAGTGACTCTTTCACACTGAGGATACTAGATACCACACTTGTGATTGCATAGATCTAGCTGAGGTTACAAGTACAAACAGCTATCATATTTATAGTGATCCCCTAAGGTATAGATCAAATATGGAAGGAAAGAGGCACTGTGAATTGAGATCCATAAGTGCTGCACCTTGCATGAGGCAAAGGAATGAGGTAGTCTGAAGATAAGGCAAATGAAAAGAGGGCATTGATGCCCAACACACCAGAATGAGAAAATGAAAGGTAGGACAATGAGGCCTCCATGAGGAGAGCTGAAATAATGGTACATCAATGGAGAGGTTATTGAGAGAAGATCTGAAGAAGATCAATGACCTAAAGTGTTCCTAATACTGAGGCAGAAGAATGAACTCAGCTTTTGGATATTCAGAGAAGAAATAAAGGGTCCCTTGAATGACTTTCCATCCACTAGTCTATCCACTTATTAGCTACAGGCCAGGCAGGCTCTTCCTCTAGTGGAGGGTCAAGCTCATCTACATTGTAGCTGTTCCTCATCCATAACCAGCATGTTGTACAGAAACAGTCCTTTCTGTGACCAAGGTAGTCCCAATCAAGGATCATAACAAATAATTCTTTGGGGAGTAGGTGGAGTTAGGTGTTATTGTCACTTAGATTAGGATTTGGTAATCTTGACAAAGCATCGGCTGGACCCATTTGGGTTCCTGGGAGGTGTTGAAATATTAGGTTGTAATCTGGAGAGTTTTCCTGCCTCCTTGAAGTATAGGAGGTTCTTGTGATTGGTGAGGAGGATTACTGGATGTTTGGTCCTGGTTAGGTAATGTCTCCAGTCATCTTAAGCATGTATGACTTCCAGGAGTTCTTTTTCATAGATGTCATAGTTCCATTCTGCTGGTAATAGAGTACTAGATCTGTATGTGCATGAGTGGAGATCTCTGTTGGCATCTTTCTGCATAAGCACTCCTCCTGTTCTGACTAGGGATGCATTGGTCATGACAAAGAAGAGTCTCATGGGGTCTGGGATAGAGAGTATGGGTTGTTTTAAAAATTGTCATTGTAATTCCTGGAAAGTGGTTTCTTGTGTGGTGCCCCACTGTCATATCCTGGATCTTACCACACGTACTCTGGCCCTTTCCTCCCCTTCCTACACAACTCCGACACTTCCTATGTGTACTCCACTCCTCTGGATTAACTCCGCTCTGACCCCCTGTATCCAACTCCTCTAATGCACTTCCCTTTTCGTGCATAAATCTGACCTTATGATATGTTTCACCACTTACGATACATATCACCCTTTGTCGCTTTTTCACTGCCTCTCCATTGACAGGTCTTACTGACCCTTATTTGATATGTTCCTCTGACCTGTACTTTGATATATCTCTGACCCTTCTTTATTATATCTTAGTTACCCTTAGCTACATTGCCTCCGCCACCTCCATAACTCCGCTTAGTCATCTGATGCCACTCTAGTATATATAACTCTGTACCTCCAACTGAAATACCTCAGCTGGAATATCAACCTACACTATCCTTCATGTACGTGACTCCTGTCTCACTCTGACTTAGAACTATAATATTCTATAATCCTTCTCTCTGACTGAGCCGGACAACCTTTGTCCCACTCATCCCCCTTTACTTTGAGTCTTGACGGCTCTACTCCAATCCTCTCTGACCTTCTCTGACCTCTGGCCATATTCCAACCCCTCTGAAATTTAGAACATTGGGACTAGTGTAAGGGCACACCACATAAGGTGAAGCCAAGTCCTTTCTGACAATCCATGAACTCCGAAGCATCCGGAGTTCCCCTCCGAGTGCATTTGTCAGTAGTTTAACACCCACTGCCATTTGGTTTCCTTCTTTGTTAGTTCAATTAGGGGTCATGCCTTAGGGGAAATCCCTCAATGAACTTTCAGTAGAAATTGCAGAATCCTAAAAAGGAGTGCACTCCTTTTACTGAGGTGGGGGGGTTCCATTCCCTTATTGCTTTTAGTTTTATTGGGTCCATCTCTGTGCATCCTTCTGAGATGATCATTTCCAGGTATTTGGTGGTTTTCATATCAAAGGAGCATTTTTCCAGTTTTAAGTATAGTTTATGCTCCATTATGCATTCCAGAACTTTCTTAGTTCTGTCATCATGGGTTTTCTGGTCTGGGGAGTGGATGAGGAGGTCATCCATGTATATTATGAGCCATCCTTCGGCTAGGTAATCGGCAAAGATATTGTCCATTAAGGCCTGGAATGTGGCAGGGGAGTTATAGAGACTAAAAAACATTACTGTGGATTCAAAGAGTCCCATGGATGTGATGAAGGCAGCTTTCCATCTGTTTTCTGGTACTATTTGTATGCTGTTGCATCCCCATTGCATATCCATCTTGGTGAAGATCTTAGATCCCCTTAATTTGTTGATTAGATCTCTGATTAGGGGCAGTGAAAAAGCATTTTTGACTATATGCTTGTTCAGGTACTGGTAGTCTTGGCAGGGTCAGAGTTTTCCATCTTTCCTATCAATGAAGAAGAAGGGTGATGCTTGGGGGGATTTAGACATCTGGATCTTTCTGCTCTTAAGATGTTCTTCAATGAATTTTTTGCTGGCCTCTGTTTATTCTGGGTTCAGGAGATAGTTTTTGGCTTATTGAGGGGTGAATAAGGGAAGTAGGTTGATATGATGATCATATGTTCACTTGGGGGGAAGGGTAGTGGTGGCCTTTTCCAAGAATACTTTCTTGAATTGTCAGAATTTGTCTGGTAAGGTTACTTTTTTTTTCTGTTCTCTCTATGTGATATCAGTGGAAATTGTGAGTTTGTGGATTTCCTTGTCATCAGTGCAGCATTGGATTAGTACTTCCTCATTTGGATCTTTGACCAGATTGGTGGTGAGGTGCTTGATGAGGTACCTTTGTTCTTCTGGATCTGGGCTTTTCTTTCCTCCCATGAGTTCCCTGTATACCCAATTGATTATTGGGTTATGCCATGCTAGCCAGCTCATTCTTAGTATCATATCCATTTTTCTGCTTTTAATCACCATGTAGTCTTGTGTTTCCCTTCTTCCTCCTATGGAAGTGGTGATTGTGGTTTTGTAAATGATGTCCCCTTCTTTATTTGAGGTACCATCTGCATTGATTGCAATCCATTTTATTTTTAATTTTGTAAGGGGGAGGCATAGTTTCCTGGCAATAGTTTCATTGATGAAGCAGTTGGTTGCTCCACTGTCAACTAGGGCTTTGATTTCAGTGATTCCTGGAAGTATTTGAATGGGAATGGTGATTTATTTTCATTCTATAGATTGTATATTCCAGATCATAGGAAAGGTGCATACTGACTGAGCTCTCCTTATCAAAAACCCTTTGCCTTTTCCACTCAGGCCCATAGTTCTTTTGTGCTTATTTTAGCAACAGTTTCCTTCTCTCCTTGGTAGATCAGATCTTCATAAATCTCTTTAAGGACCTTGATTACATCACTTTCCTTGGCATCCTTGTTTTTGAGAACCTTATTGTAATCAGTGATCACTGATGATTCTAGGGTGTTGTTGGAGACCTCTTTAGTCTGTTCCTTCTTTTGGAACTTAGTGGTGTGGGAAGATGTTCCTGGTCATGGATGGTTCCTTGTGGAGCACCCTACTTTGTGACAAATGAAGCAGTGATTTTCCTTTATATGTTTAGCACAATTGAATGGTGATAATTTGATGATGTCAACATCCATGGCATTCAGATCTCTTGGTTCCACCTTGTATCAATTCCCTTTCAGGTCTCGAACATATTCAATCTGTCTAATCTGTTTGTGAGCAGATTTGATCCACTCTTTAAGGGTTTCTGGCTTCTTGATTCCTATTACTTTTTCTGCAATCAACAGATTGAGGCCTCTGACAAACCATTCTGTCAGGGCTGATTCATCCATCATCTTAGCTTTTCTGGCATAAAGCTGGAAGTCCTGTGTGTATTCCTGCAACTTCTTTGTCATAGAGAAGGATTCTTTATCCTTCTGTTTGAGAGCAGCTAACTTCCTTCTATAGTCCAAGTCGTTCTCCTTGGATGAAAATGCTATAAGAAATAATTCCTTGAAATTTTTCCAACTTTGTGTATTTGGGACCATTCCTGTCTCTCGCTGATTGTAGTATGATTCTGAGAACATCTTTCCTCTTCCTTTACTCATCATATTCAGGGCAGTGTTGATCTTATCCTGATCATAGATGTAGATATAATCATTTATGGAGAAGTAGTTGTCCATGGTTATGATCCACCATGTTGAATCTTCTCCTTCTCTGGAGAAGTCTGTTGGTAATCCAGCTCTCTTTTCCTGCATTTTGACTTGCTCTCTTCTTGTCATGCATCATGTGGACTACCTGTGGAGGGCCACCCCTTTTCCTCATAAAGGGGATCATCCATGGCTCAATGCCAATATCTCCACTGCAGCATACAGGGGAAACCTGGACATGTGACACCAGTTCTGGAACGGAGAAGTGGAGGGAGCCACCTGGGGAGAGGAACCACTGGGAGATGTTGTCCTAGGATGGTGGAATATTCAGGCTCCACCGATCCACCTAGAGGAGACCACACCTGTGCCAGAGTGGCCCACCGATTCCACGTGGATGTGATCGCATCCACGCCATTCCATTATGTCAGTATGAACTTTATACCTTATCATCGAACTATAGTTTCTTTATGATTGCACCCTTACACTGGTGCAATCTTCTATCCCTCCACCCATGCCTATCTCCTATAACCCCTTTGCCCTATGGACAGCCCCCCCTCCTTCCTGTGATCTCTATTTATGGTCATAGTAGTTTTCCCTTCCCCTATAAATAGGCTGCCTATGTACAGTAATACCTTAACTAGATCTATGTTTAATCTATGTGGTATTTGGTTCAATGGTTGCCCCTTAAGTGAAGGTCACCGATAAGACTTACCCAAACCCTCTCGGACTTCTATCAGTCTCCTGTCTACTGTTGAGTGACAGCTTGAACTTGGCAAAGTCTTTGTGTCTTGGATCTATACCCATAGATCGCATTACACTTCTTGGTGGGAGGTTGATGCCAAGGGAGAAGTCTTCTTCTACTGGTTGAGATGTAGCTGTATTAGGTGGAATAGGAGTTGGAGTCCTGTTGGCTGCAACAGTTTCTGTGTTAAGGGCCAGAGGTGTGGATAGGCTCTGAGAAGGGCAACAATAGGTTCTGGTCAAATGGGGTCAGGGGTTGTGATGATGGCTAGGAGTAGTAGAGCTTCCTTCAATTCGAAGTCTTCGAGATGAATCAGAGATGGGGTGGTTTCTGTAGGAGTTGTCGACATCGTGGGATTGTTCTCCCTTGGAAGAGGAATCAGCTGCAGAGTAAATGTTAATGGATCTTTCTTAGTGAGGATTGAGGCCCACTAAACTCTTCTTGGTAGAATAAGGAGTGAATAAAGTTCAATTAGATCTTTTGTGATGTGATCTATGGATATAGATCTGAGACACAAGGATCTCTAGCATTTTAGCTGTCACTCAATAGTAGACAGGTGTGACACAATCTACGGGTATAAATCTAAGACACAAAGAGATGGCCAAGTTTGAGCTGTTACTCAGCAGTAGACAGGAGACTGTGAGAAGTCTGGGATATTCTTGATAAGTCTTGCTGCATTCCTCGCTTAGGAATAGCAGGTGAACCAAATACCATGTAAATTAAATGTAGATCTAGTTAAGGTAATACTGTACAAGGGCAGCATATTTGTAGGGGAAGGGAAACTACTATGACCATAATAAGAAATCACAGGAAAGGGGGAATGCTGTCCATAGGGTCAAGGGTACATCAAGATAAGCATAGGTGGGGGAAGGAAGGATCACATCAGTGTAAGGATGCAATCAGAAAGGGAAAAGTGTTCATGTAAAGAGAAAGGGGAAACATACACGATAGGAATCGAAGCAGTGTGGATGTGACTACATCCATGCATCATCTGTGGGCCACTCAGGCATGGGTTCAGTCTTCTTTAGGTGGATCGGAGGTGCTTGAACATTCCACTACCCTGGGACAGGATCTGCCAGGGGCTCCTCTCCCCAGGTAGCTCCTTCCACTTCTCCTGCCCAGAACTAATGGGCTCCTTCTGGGTTTCCTCCATATGTGATCATGGCGATGTTGGCATTTAGCCATGGTTTATCCCCTTCAGCAGGAAAAGGGGTTGCCCTCCTAGGGTATTCCACATGGTGCATGACAACAGGAGACTAATAGAAATCCGGGATGGTTTGGGTAAGTCTTATTGGTGACCTTTGCTTCAGGGGCAACCATTGAACCAAATACCATGTAGATTAAACATAGATCTAGTTGGGAAAACTACTGTACAAGGCAGTCATATTTATAGGGTAGGAGAATACTGCCATGGTCATAACAAGTGGCCATGGGTGAAGGGGGGACTGTCCATAGGGCAAATGGTTATATAGATAAGCATAGGTGGGGAGATGGATGATCACACCAGTATAAGGATGCGATTGAAAGGAAACTATAGTCTGAAAGATAAGAAATAGAGTTTGTACCAAAACAAGGGATTGTCATGGATGTGATCACATCCATGTGGGATCAGTGGGCCACTCTGGTGCAGATGCAGTCTCCTTGAGGTGGATAGGTGGTGCTTGGATGTTCCACCATCCAGGGATGAAGTCTCCTTGAAGCTCCTCTCCCCAGGTAGCTCCTTCTGCTTCTCCTCCCCAGAACTGGTGTTATCTGTCTGGGTTCCCTCTGAATGTGATGGTCATGATATTAGTGTTAAGCCATGGTCTATCCCCTTCTGAAGGAAAAGGGGTCACCCTCCACAGGTAGTCCACATGATGTGTGACAATTAGAGAGAGAAGAATCTCACAACATTGACAATTCCTACCAAAACCACCCAGTCCCCAATTCATCTTGAGGACTTCAAATCAGAGGAAGCTCTACTACTCCTGGCTATTATCACAACCCCCGACATCCACACATCCGACCCTTAACACTGAAACTGTTATAGCCAATAGGACTCCAATCCCTGTCCCACCTAATACAGCTACATCTCAACCAGTAGAAGAAGACTTCCCTTTGGACATAGAACCAAGAGAAAGGACTAAGATGCAGGAAAAGTGAGCTGGACTATCAACAGATTTCTCTGGAGAAGGGGAGGATGCAACATGGTAGATCATGACCATGGACAACTACTTCTCCATAAATGATGATATCTACATCTATGATCAGGACAAAATCAACACAGCCCTGAACAAGATGAGCAAAGAGAGAGGAAAGACATTTTCAGAATCATACTATAATCAGCAAGAGACAGGAACATTCCTCCTCCTGAAAATGATTGAGGGAGTATTGATAGGTCCACTTATGGAGGAGAGGTCTGGTATGGGCAGTGCTCAACTGGAAGAGAAGATAGTGTAGATGGGGGTGTTTCTCAAGTAACTTGAGGAGTACACAGGTGAGAGGAGGAGTTCCAAGAGTTGATCTGCTCTGGGTGATTCAAAGTGTGTCTGGGATAGGGGTCCTTTGAATAGACTCTGTGGTTAGGAAGGGGAATCTTTCTTTATCTGATCCACAGTGTGCAATCTTGGTGGTAGGGTTTCCCTTTCTGATGAAATATGGGGAGTTCTTGAAGAGCTAAATTCTTTTAATATAGAATGCAAGACATGAAGTTCTAAGTTCCAAGCCATGACCTCATCTTGCTTGTGAAGCCACAGCCTATACTGGATGCAGATAGATAAGATTGCCTTTCTAGCATTAAAGAACTCTGACATAAGAATAAGGCATAAAGTTAGGGTCTGCCTAACTAGAACTTTTTCAAGAAGCAATACACTGTCCATCACTTCAAGGTATAGCAATCAACTCCATGTAAGGTTGTGTAGAATTTAGCTGAGGATCTACAGTGATTTACAGGGTGCTTATATACTAAATGGAAATGAGATGAAAAGTCTCATTCTTTCTGGATATTGGAAATACTACTTGCCAGAATAAAGGCAAGGAATGGAAGAGTATCCTAAAGGGGGAAAAATAAAGACTGTGTACACTGCTAAGAATAAAAAGGAAAAGGCAGTGTATGAGAAAGTTTCTGGACTCATGGGAATTTTTACATATAATTGGTTATTCCTAAAGTAAAAATGAAATGAAAGTTTATCACAGATCAGAGATAGGGGTGGGTAAAGATTTCCTGGGTGGATGCTATGAGGAGTGGGAAATGAGGAGTCAACTAAGTCAGCCAAAGAGACTGCAATAAGACTTTCAAAGGGGTTAGTTCAGCAAAAGGAGCTAGAAGGATTAAAAGAAGGGAAAAGAATGTCCCCAGCTATCTATGAAGTCTGTAGTGTCCTGAATGTTCCACCTGTACCATATGTCATTCTTCTCTGGCAGAATGTTCTTCAAGGGTGGGTCATCCATTCCCCTGGTGTCAGCATCTCCATCCTAGGATCCCAATTTGTTGCTCTATCTCCAGGTTGTCTTGGGCAAATGTCAAGGAAAAATTCAGCTTGTCCAACTCCTCTGGGTAGGGAATAGGCAGGCATCTCCACCATTCCATAACAGAGGGGGTGAGAGTGATATGGGGGGGAGGG
>JBBPJU010001291.1:0-12709 GCA_038088875.1 Austroboletus festivus | reverse complement strand
TACAATACTTCCATGCCTTCAAGCCCATACCTATAAAACCAGGCCCCCATATCCACGCCAGAGGTATTGAAGTCGAGCTCATGGTAGGAGAAGGCAAAAATCGAACACCCGACGGTGCTCCATAAGAGCTCCATGAAGAAGCTCTAGGTAAACCAGCCTCATCAAGTAATTCTCCATCGTGATGGCGGCACGCTGCATCGGGTGTAAGGGTTCGCGTGGGAGGACTGTTTATTGTGTATAGGTCATCAACATCATGATCTGGTGACATCTTCACATTTTGGCTGATGTTGGTTGCCAAAGAATGGCCTGCAGAACTGAGCGTCAAACGGGGAGCATGATTTTCTCCTACTCTCTACCATCATGCGGTTGTCATGACGTAGAACTGGCAATGCTATATTCATGGCTTTACTGCCAATCTGAATCTCATGGTCATGGGCCAGTGTACACTGGACAAACCAAATGTGGGTAGTCTAAAGTCTTTAATTTACATGGTAGGCCACTGACAGCCAAGTTTAGCCACGAGTCCGAAAATCGCGCCACGTCCGATTTGAACGTGCTTCAGCAAAGGACATAGTGACGTTACCGCTTGACACTCTTTCGCAGGGCGTTGGAGACGACGTTCGCCCCCAAAAGGAAAATAAGGGTCGCTTGTCCCAAATAAATTGAGGGCTTGAAGCTTGACTCAGCACGATCATCATCATGGTATCCCAGCCGCTAATGCAAAACTCTAAAGCGAGCATTCTTTAGACAACCCATGGGATGTTTGTTTGTTTCACGCTATAGAGTAGTGGAGCGAAACAAATAAAATAAAGTTCGAAAGGGAGGCTAAGAACAAGGCGAACATTCACGATTGAATTGCTTGCTTACATACTGCAGCATGCTCAGCCATTCGAACTTGGAGTGAATTATTCAAGCTCCAATCAGAGAAGGCTTGGACAGGACCACGTTTCAGTCACTCCGAGTAATTCCGATTGTTGCCATATTGATGGAGCGAGAACGCAAGATATGAGCTCGTAATCACAGATCTTATAGACATGACCGAATTGAGTCCATACCTCGGCACCGGGCCTCCCGCGTCCGACGCCGACACAGATCTAGTCCAGTATTAGAATCTACAACATTTACCCTTCAAGTTCACCTATGCACTTTTGAAGACCGCCTTGAGTTGCATCGGGGCCCGCTTGAAGTAACAAGAATTCGACACCGAAAGGCAAAGCGACGACGTGAGCTACTTACGGTAGAAGATCGACTCAACTTCGAACTCATTTCCATATGCGATTGGAGCCTATTGCGAAGAATAAATGAATCTTTGACAATTTTTTCTTTGGCAACCCATTCCCGTTACGTGCGACAAAAATCTGTGGGGAACTCGTATAGCTACAGGGACAATCCTTGGTCATGCCCTCCTGACTTTTCTTTGGAAGGACTTCGAAGTTATTGTACACATGAAACCAGTTTTAAAATTGAACCAATCTGTCATAGGGCGTCATAAGTGCATCGTCCGCCAGTTTATAGACAAACATAGGATGACACGAGGTCATCAACTCCAGTACTACAAAGAGGCACGGCGAGAGGTCAGAGTCGAGATTACTTGGATCAGGACGCCAAAAGTGGTGCAGGAGATGCATCGGGGTCGCTGCCCTCCTGTTGCTTCTCAAGACGATGTCTGTTTACGGTTTTAATGCGGTTCAGGACGCACATCAAACGTCGCATCACCTGTTCCTCGTTGCAAGGACTCTCATGGTCCTCTCTCTTTCCGCTTGCGTCATGTTCTCCCAGTTAGCAATTCTCGACAATGTCTAAGGAAAGCGTTTCAGTACCCTACGACAAGACCATCACGGCGTCGATCGGGAATCCTACACCATCGCTGTTCACGACCATCGGACCCAGGTTATCGAGTTTCACCAATGTCGCTGTGCCAACAGGGATATTGGGCACAGTTGGGTCTTTGAGCGATTCAAGACTCGGCGCAGGCAAGAGCGGGATGGCTGAGGTTGACTCGGAACAGTTCGTTGACATCGATCTAGTAGTGGCTGACAGCTGGTGGTACTGTATGTGCGTTTTAAAGGACGGATGATTGAATCTGGCTGATTGTTTACCGCAACGCTCAAGCGCTCTCATGAAGTCAACATGCGCCCGAACAGCTCAACCAGTGAGACTTTTCTTCAGCGTGGCTTACAGACAACTTAGCGAAGACGGTTACTATCCTGCTCAACTTGGACCAGCCTGTATCGCAATCACCCAGACACGTATAAGAGCCAGCCATGCTCACGCTGCAACCATCGCCTCTCGGCCTAACTCCTTCTAGGATCGAGGACTGGAGTCCATGTCCGACCCACATCTTCCAGTCACTTCCTCTCATACTCACACTCTGAGCGAGGCAGCATCGACCCTCGTCCCTCGTATCCTCGAATTAATTCACCGTCTCCACAATCTCGAGGATGAGGAAGTCAAACTCGACGCACGGGTGCGCCAGCTTGCGGAGCAACTTTCGGCGACCCAAGATCCACCACCGTCTTCAACGCCGCCGCGCTATCCGATCCTCACCACCCCAGTCTCAAAGAGGAATATTCGAGCCATACTCAATAGTAGTACTCCAGGTACCCCGACGCACACCGACCCAAGTATATTATGCTTTCTTGACACCTCGAAAAGATCGTTGAACGTGTATAACAGGACACTTGGAGACGCCCGTCAAAAAGTTTTTGTTAACAGAATCCTTCGCATTGGCGATGTCTATCAGAAGTAAACGCAAAGGGAGGATATTCTTAGTCGGAGACGGGACTGAGTTTGGGGAGCTAAAGTGGTAGGAAGTTGTGTCAGTTGTCGCTTTTTTGAAGGAAAGGGATAGATGGCTGACGGCCGGTGCGTTAAGTGGGACATTTTCATTTTGGAAGCTTCCTGGCTTTGATGGCGAAAACAGTGCCCTATATATTATCTTCCCATTACCGTCAGGGTCCAACGTCGCTCTCAGCTTGACCATATGGATCATCCGGGGAACTTGATTGATGTATATACTTAATGTCTACGTACATCCTAGCATTTTGTTAGATCTCCGGACAAGACATGCAATACACAACGCCAACTCACTAGATAGGCCTAGAATCAGTCCCTACTCACCAAACTGGTATCTATCGACTATATCATCCCAAAGCTTTTTTGTGTCAACTACAGCACGCAGTCGGGAGGCAAGCAAAAATGCCCCACTCAGTTTCCTTCAAATACTATTAGTGAGGTCGGATTGCGAAGGGTAGCGTCACAATCGACTGACCTGTTGAGACTATAAGTTTCTCGAGGTGGCGGAGTAAGCCTATGCTGAAGCATGATCGGGATATTCGCACGTATTCGGCCTGTGATATCCTCCCAACAAGAGCCTGGCCCAAATACAAATGGTTGCGACGTAGATGACCTGAAGGGGGTCGCAAGTAGGATCATGGAGTCGACGTGAGCATTCTGCATAACCTGTTGAGCAGCATAAAGAGTGAGTCATAACTGAGAAGGTTGCAAAGGTACCTCGTTTTCGCCGCCTGTAAGGTAACCCAACTTGATGCTCCAATCAACACAAGCACTTCGATCTTCAGACGCTGCAGCTTGAAGAAGGCGCAACCAGTCGTCCATAAATTCTTTTGTATATTCTCGGGTGGCACCGAAATCGACTAGCGAGATCTGCATAGGCTTTCATTATAACACTCATAGCAGAGAGCGCTGCACAAACCTTTTGAGTGGACGAGCTCCACAAAAAGTTGCTCCAATTGGGATCAGTTTGCATCAGCCGGAACTCAAAGAGTTCCCGCAGGCAAAGTTCGATGATTCGTTTTGAGATCTGTTGAAAATTAGAGGGATGACTATCCCACTGATATTCCCATACCTCGTTACGTTCTTCTTGCGATAGGGCCGAGACAGATAGTTCCCCCACGCTGACACCGTCAACGTGTTCCATAACGAGTACACGCTCGGTACTCCCATCCCATACCCATGGAATCTTAAAACGAGAATCTTGACCAAGAAGTTCCGCCGAACGATATCGTCGTAGGAATTCCGCCTCCCTAGAGTAATTACATTCGTCGGCTAGCTCATCCTTCATGACCTTCAAAGGCATTCTCACTTAGTACTCCCAATGCTTAATGCATCAGAATCTACCTGAACTGTGCGATCCAGGAATAGCCCCTTCGGTAATAATTTCCCTGCAGTTAGCAGCAGCTTGACATAACCAAGATCACTGGCAATTGAGTTTGCAATGTTTGGAAACTGTATCTTGACGGCAACCCTTTCCTCCCTACCGGTAGGCGAGGCAGAGGATGTCAGCACTGCGTTGTGAACCTGTCCAATCGAGGCAGCTGCAAAAGGTATGCGATCAAATGAAGTGAAGTTGTCCGCCCACCAGGGACCCATGGCAGAAACAAGTACTTCCTGCGGATCGACGTGAGTGGCTGTAATATTAATTGGAAACCACAACCACCTCCATCTGCCAATCAGGCATATAGTGAGCACTATCCTGTACCCGTCTGAATACCATGTCCAGATCCGGTGGGAGTACATACGTGTCTATGACTGTGAGGAACCATCTTATCCCTCAAAAGAAAACGCCCAAACCTTGTATGCTCATAAATTGGCCTAGTTTGAGGGCAGCACCCCTCATCTGCGAGAGCTTTGAAACCAATCGTTTGATATTAGCCTCCGTCAACATCAAGGAACCCTGCTCCCTGCTACCATCCGAAGCGGCTGTTGATCGTCGGATGATTTCCGAGGCGGCACCGTAGCCCAGAGATGCAACAAGGCCTTCAATTTTTAAAATAAATCAATTTGCAGCACGTATGCTTGTATTGGACGTACCACCGTAATGAACTAAGCGACCGATCCTAGAAGAAGGTACTTTTGACGATTGTAAATTACGTCTTATAACATGATCGACGTGTTGGGGATTGGCGAAGTCAGTTTCAATAGGCTGGTCATGACGGACAATGTTAGCCGGGTTACTAGCATTGGATGAGCCTTGCGGGGCAAGTGAGGCTTGAGCAAAAATGACAAGATACTTACATGGCTTTCTACGGCATTTAAAGGACTTGGAAACAACCTGTTGTCTTGCTCCCTCGCGACCACTTTTAGTTGTTGTGTGGCGGTAGATTCATGGGCGCCAGAGACCTCCAAGCTAGAATTTTCAGGAATTAAATCCACTATTTGTGGAAGAGCAGGTAGTTGAAGGATGGTTTGATTCTGAATGCTATGAGGTTTTGCAACACCCTCATATGGCCTATTGTCCCTCGCAGTAGTCAATGGAGTTGAACCGGACGCCTGTGGAAGGGCTTGGGCAGCCCTAATCTGCACTGCACGAAGCGTGATGTCAGCGACGGTGTGAGCGACACACAACCATCCAAACGCGGGCGACGGCATCCAAGCGAGACAGAACAGAGACGCAGAGCGCCCGCACAGCCACTAAAAACCCAGCCTGGCCCGATCAGACAGCTGGCCAGGCGAGCTGGTCGTTCAGAATCCGACCAACTTCGTCTAGGTGGTTACCCGGTGTCCAGCCAGTATACGACGCGCAAACCGTCACAGATGCACCTGACACATAACCCGAATCTCGCTAGATATGTGGTACAGAGGTGCGTCAATGAGACAAGGTGCCTCCGACTTCCATATTTTCATCCATCTTAGCTCGGACGTTATTTCCGACTTGAGAATAAATGTCCTTGAGGAGAATTCAACGAGAGTTGTATGGTACAAAGTATGGTCCTTTTATCTTCATTCTAGGTGTGTCTCACAACGGGTCAGGAACGTTTCCTCTCGGACCAAGAGATCATTGAACACATTGTCGTGGGTACTCCTCGTCGTCGGGCTCAAAAAAGATCTAAAGGAGGCGCTGCAGCACAACCAAACATCTACCATCTGCTGGACAGTCCATCGTCCGAAACAAGGATGGTACATCCGCATCCGATCTCCATCTTTTCCTCAAGGTGTCTCTATCCCGCTACTCCCTGTCCCCCACACCTCTCCAAATTTCACCGATGCGGCCTTGTCCTTTTCCTGTCGAACCAATGTGTATCCCTCTATACCGGCATTTGTAGCGGCGGATGGACACAAATCATCGACTGACAGCCTAGCATCGGATAGCACAGCTGTACACGCGTACCCCCCTACACCTCCTTCAGTTTCCCTTGTCGTCCCGCCTGCTTCGCCGATGGAAATCGAGACAAAACTCGACAAGATCGGAGCGCCTAGTAGGGTCTCAATGAAGGCACCAAAATTAACACCCACGAGGATCACACAATTTCTTCTCGCCCCGCATTCTTCCCCACACGTGCCTGATCCACAACCTGGTGACCAGCAATCACTCCTTACACGCGCTCTCTCCTTCTTCCAGAACCATAAGCCTTCCCATTCCGTTTCTTTCACACTCTGCGCACTGGACAGACCAGGCGATACGCTAGGGGTGACCGGTCCATCTACGCAAGCGCGAAACCGCCTTTCAGTTTGTGTTCCAAAGATGCCTTCACCACTTCTTACATTTCACGACAGAACGCCAATGCTAACGGTTGGTTCCGTAAGTGGCTCGTTGGAGATAGACCGTGCAGAAGAACGGATCTTGGGCGTGGACACGAGTTTTTGGATTGCTGTTGCGCTAACATACTTGGAGTTTCTGGAGGAAAGGGAGGTGCGTTTGACTTAGGTGTTGGTCAACATTACTTGCCTGACGATGTTAAACGCAGAGTTATCTAGCTGCGTCATCAGACTGATATTTGCTGTGATCTATACAATATCTATTTTCTTTTTCAAGGTGTAATGCGCTGCGATGAACACATGAAAGTCATCTGCACGTGATTGACTTTACATCACGTGACCAAGACGAAATGCGCGGAGTTTTAAACGACTAAGCTTTTTGAACCACAACCAGACAACCAGCTGACCAAGTTCAACTTGTTCAATTGTCAAACAATCACAGCATGGTATGTCGCATCTCGCTTTCATGTGGCTTTTCTAAATCTTACTCGCGTGTATACATGTGTCGCAGTCCGTAACACCAGCTACAATGCGCCGTCTGATGCGTGAGATCTCAGAACTAAGGAATAACCCTCCAGAAGGCATTCGTATCGTCACAAGCGAAGAGAATATGCTTGATGTCACTGGGATAATTGAAGGCCCCGGTACGTTTTTCGCTTGACTCATCTGCTTATTCATGCTGAGCGTGTGGCCAGAGGGTACGCCATATGCAGGGGGATACTTTCGAATACGATTTAAATTTACTGAAGAGTTCCCTGCTGTTCCTCCAAAATGTTTGTGGATCCTTTTTAATTGTACCATTGCTATCTGACACGCTTTGCAGGCTGGTTTGCCACCAAGATTTTCCATCCCAACGTGTCTTCCGTGGGCGAAATCTGTGTAAACACTCTCAAGAAGGATTGGAATTCAAGCTACGGGATCGGACACATTCTGGTCACTGTAAAATGTCTTCTCATCTATCCGAATCCTGAATCAGCGCTCGACGAAGAAGCCGGAAAGCTTTTACTGGAAGAGTATGATAGCTACTTCTCACGAGCGAAGCTCATCACGAGTGTGCATGCCACCCCACGCACAAAACCGCCGGAATTTCAGACAACAGGTGCGCAGAATTCGGAGGTTAACGCCGTGCTACCCGCCTCCAGGCCAAGTGCACCGGAATCCGCTCAGACGATCGCCCTTTCAACTTCAACGCAAACAACCCTTCCATCGATATCATTTTCGCAGTTACTGCCACTCTCTCATGAAAATGCGCTGGGAGGGTCTGCCCCGCCAACATCGTGTTCAAACAAGGATGCCAAAGAACGCGTGACGTCACCTTCGCCGTTGTCTACTGCAGATTCGAACATTGGAAATCTCGATGCAGTCCCGAAGGCAATAAAGAGAACGGCAGCGCCGGGAAATGTTGGCGTTGAAAAAAGAAAGAAGGCTTTGAAACGACTATAACAGTTCGCTTGCGTGTTCATGGTTGTACTCTGATGGACAGTGGATTCCTTGTGTTGTCCAGATTATGTAGTAATTCGCTGCCATTCATTTTATTTATTTAATGTCACATGGTTGTGACGTCCGTGACGCGGGACAAACGGGCCAATTTTAGGACATAAAATTCGATCCTGAACGGGACTCAAATTGCTTTTCCTCCTGCTCCGTCATGTTCTCCAGGTCTGCGTTGGCGCGTGCAAACCTCAGACTGTCATCAGCGCTCAAAACGCCTGTACGGTCGAGTTCGTTGAACGCTTCATACCTTGCTAATCCTGCACGGTGTGCGGTACCGTCGTGCACGAACTTACGGTGGTTCTCAGCTACACCAGCATTTCGAGCCGAAAACCGAGGTAATATTCGGACCCCTCCTGCACCTTCAGGAACATGTTACATTGCAAACGTTCCCTACAAAGTAACGGCTGAAGAACTCAAGGACGCGTTCTCTGAATTTGGAAAAGTCGTGTCCGTCAGACTGCGTATGTTCTGTTTCGGAAAACTTTGCTTTTGCCGGAGCTGAAAGTTTTATATTAGTCACATCGGCAGAGTCCGGTGCACATCGGGGAGTCGGGTTTGTCGAGTTTGAATCTATCGCAGACGCTGTCAGCTTCGTGGAAACGAATGATGCGGACCCTATCTTCGTGTTGGACAGGGAACTTCATGTAGTGCACGCCCAGGCAGCGAAGAATATGTCGAAGCCTGTCGAGCCTGGCGATACACTTATGGTGTCCAACTTCCTTGGGGAATCGGACGTGGAGGTACGGGCAATGTTTGGCAGTTACGCAGATGATATCCAGGCGGTACGGTTCAGTAAGTCGTGCTCATTCGCCTTTTCCACGCATAGTTACTAACACATTGTCTGTAGACAGAAAGGAGGCAGACCAGTCATCAAGAAGAGCTTTCATCCAGTTCCGTAACGTAAACATTGCAATGGAGGCCATGGATACCTTCAAAAACCAGAATGGGAACGTTCAGATTGCATATGCTAGACAAAGACAACCTCCAGCCAGTCCATACACCCTCGTATCTAGATTATCAAAACACCAGAATCGCTAGAGATGATATTGTGTATTTACGTCGGTTGGCTGCATATTGCCCTTCACTCAACAATGTCTAACTCTGAGCTGGTCCTGACCTTTAAATCGTAGTGGCCCGGGGTAACAGATCAACCTGACAAGCGCAAAGGAGTCAATTTAAATGTGAAACAAGTGAAGTATACCAGTTGTGTCACACCAATTCATTTGATGTCGGCGTAGGGTTAGGGTTCATTAAACTATACCTCCACATGAAAACGTTGCGTATGGTCACGATGGCTTGTACGTACATACATATTTGGCGACTCGGCGATCCCCTCCTTGCTTTAGCTCATTGGCCGGATCTCAGACGGTCGTAGAGTCAGCTGTTACTGCAGGGTCAAGCATTGTTCCCACACCAGTGCCTACCATCCACTACGGCATCATGGAACGCTAAGAGTATTTCAGGCGAACGGTACTGTGCAACCAATTCCCTTGCGTCAGGTTCCTCATCGCCCAGTACCTACTCTCGGAGGAGTCAGAGAAGTCGCGCATGATATTGGCCGCCAGCACTCCAGTTTTCTCACTGGAATATCTCGAGGCTCTACGTGATGTGAAGTATCAGATGGGTGCGGCCCTCTGTTAGCTCTCCGCATTGGTGACATGTTCACGATTCCCCAAGTGGCCGCACTTACTTTTATGGTCTGGGATTTGCTGCTGACATTTGAGCAAGAGATGGAATTTATATGGCAGTAAGGCCATCCGACTTGCAGCCACGTTCTCGAGCTCATCACCAGCAGAATGCGACGCGTGATGTTCAAATCGTTTTACCTTTATTTTCGTTACTTTTTGCTGGCATTCCAAATGTAAGTCACACAGTCATTCTTCCTGTCGACACACTCATCACTGCCGGCGTCGTCAGATTTAACGTGGCTATCTCACGGAATTTATCCTCAGGTCGGATGCCGGATTTTCTATGCGTAATGTGGTACCGTTCTCTCGTGCTGACCTTCCAAATCTCGGTTTGCATCGTTGAGATTGTTCTGGCCACCAGAGGTGAGCCCAGAAAATTAGATACCAAACTAGTTTCTATACCCTTTTCGTCTGCCAGTTTTTGCACTATTCAACCGGAGCCGCAGAGTGGGTCTGTTCCTTGTTAGCTTGATCCTCCTGCAAGCGGGATTTGCGGTATCAAGTATAGCCCAGTGCACTTCAGCAACGTATTATGGAACTTGCATGCTCCCTGTTCCGTGGAAAGACGTGACGCAGAATTTCTCGTGCATACATTTTCCTTTCTTGGATGATCTCACCTGTGCGCTGACACGTCTGTTAGAGCTGTTGTCGTGATCATCCAGGGTGTCATCATGGGTATGGTCGTTTTCAAGTATTTTGACGGGAGCAGACTAGGATGGGGAAGAACACCCCTTTTATCATTCCTCATCAAGGATACTGCAAGTTATTACATAACTATATCTCGTGAGTTATTCTGGAAGTCATCAGCTGAGTACGAGCTGGACAGCACGCTTCAGTACTGTGTGGAACCTCTTTGCTGATCTGTGGGCTCGACGAGCTGCGAGCTGTATCCGCTGTATAGTATGTCCCGTCCTTTGCGCTCGCTGTTTGAAGCTGTTGGTTTGACGGAACGACTGAAGTTGGGTGACATCATTCCATTCGACTCTTGTAAGTAACATCAATTGATCGCAAGCTTAACTTACTCGGATTGAAAACTGGATATTAAGGGATGTCGGCTCATTTTAAACATGGAACGCTTCGCGAGAGGGAACCCCGTGGGCGATGACGTCCAGTTCACTAGTCAAATCTCTATAGATTATGAGAGCGCTACGGTGACCAGCGCTACAGGTCAGAGTTTACCTCATTCGCACATGATTTAGTTTGAACAAGGATGTATGTAGCATACCTGAATCGAGTCTTGTCCCATATAACTCATTAAGTTGCAGTCGCCTAGAAAGCAAAGCCCTCGGGAATGCCAAGGATAAATTAATTATTTTGTCACATTTTATGAAATTATCCTTTTCGGGGGCTGGCAATTTTATGGGGCCGACAATCAGAGTGGCTCCGTAAACCAGTCCTGGATCTGACAACCAAGCAACTTGAGCACAATGTGCTTTGCCTGACGTATCGTGTGTTATTTTACTTGTGACAGGTACTCACTCTTCGCAGGATGTCCTCAAGCAGTATCAATAATTC
Organism: Austroboletus festivus; assembly: GCA_038088875.1. Taxonomy (NCBI): domain Eukaryota; kingdom Fungi; phylum Basidiomycota; class Agaricomycetes; order Boletales; family Boletaceae; genus Austroboletus; species Austroboletus festivus. The sequence continues at coordinate 1,514 of JBBPJU010001291.1, read as the reverse complement.
GCCGACGGTTTACATATCCGCCGTTCGCTACGTGCGCTATCACAGTGGTGCGGTTTGGAGGTAAAATTTGCTCCGTTCAAAGGTGCTAATATGGCTTGGTTATCATCTAGTTGCTTTGCTGACTGCGCTGATTTGGAACGCATGCATAACATTTGATGATGAAGTCCAGTATATCTGGCCGTGAGTGATGAGCCGGCTGTGATTCAATTCACCCTTTCTAACGCCGTTTTTTCGACGTCCGCAGCATGCGTAATAGAAGGCCATTCAAGTGGGTGTACTTTTTTCTTCGCTATGGCGTAATTTTTGCTCAAACGTGGGTATGCTCCATTGCCGTTCCCTAGTCGTAAGAACTCATTGGATTCATCAAGCGTGCACAATATCTTTCTCGAACCGTTGACCAATGGCAGAAACCCATCCTTTCCCTGCGACTTGTGGTCCGCCTATCTCGTGACTTTCACGCAGATTCTTGGAACCCTACTTGAGCTTATTTTGGCCTCTCGCAGTAATTCAAAAAACATTTCTACAGAAAATGCGGTTCTGATGGGCGTTTCTCCCGTAGCATATGCTTTGTATAATCGTTCACGAAGAGTAGCTTTTGTACTGTCGATCCTGATCTTGGCAGAGGTTGGGGCTACTGTGAGAACACTACGGTTGCTTCCTCTCACTGGGTTTTATGGAACATGCCTTTTGGTCTTGGCCCCCGAGGGCATAAAGGCTCAAAGGTAAGTCCGAGTATCCTTGTTCATTGCACTGATAGTCACAGGGCATGGTTAGCTCATTAGGATTCATTGTTCATTGCACGATTGTTGGCCTGACGCTGTTCAAGTACTTTGCTTTGAGAGCAGGTTATGGTAGGAGTCCCCTTGTATCGCTCGTGATCCGCGATGGCACCATAACTTATGCTGCGATTTTTTGTAAGTAAATGCCGGCAGTTGAACCCTTGATGTTTGACCTCGATGCTAATGCGACAACGCAGTCATACTTGTATCGGTTGTGGTCATATGTGACTTGGACAAGGAACGAGGCGTCGCTGTCGTCCTGTTTGTGTTGTGTCTAATGTCTGATGCTATGTCGCTGATACTTTGGCATTTCTGTTCTTTTACGACCCAGATGGTGCATGTCTTTGGCCAGCTTACTGGTATAATCCCGCGTGGCTTTGAGAGTGCATTTACTCATGTATGATTTTGCGTCTAGGGTTGTCGACTGATACTCAGCATGGAGCGCTTGGCGAAGGAGATGTCGATAGACTCATCCCAACCCATCTTCACCAGCAAATTTAGCCTAATCCCCCTTGATTCCGCTGGCAGGGAGAATGATTCACCCTCTCAATCCCCTCGCGATTCGTGGAAATAGTAGTCTAGGTTCTGGCAAACCATGTCATGAGCCTTGGCACATATTTCCGACGTATGTGTCGCGTGATTGGGTCACTGTCATTGTGAATATTATTTCCTTCCTGGTATACCTGGTATTAACAGTGCCGGTGATCAGGTCTAGATGGATGTTGTTGTACGCTA
>JBBPJU010001290.1:0-12726 GCA_038088875.1 Austroboletus festivus | reverse complement strand
AGGTGTTTTCTGCAGTTGAGTATCCTTTCCATTGCACTAAATAGGACCTGCAGCCTGGGTATCCTCTGTGGTTTATAATATGCTTGATCTCATATTCCTCTTCATCACCTATGATCTCAGGGGGTGGAGGGGTTCTGGTGATCCCATATTCATCATTTTTGATAAATGGGGAAAGAAGGAAGGTGTGGAATATGTTATGGATTTTCCAGTTCTGGGGTAAATCCAATTGATACGTTACAGGGGAGAGTACATTTGTGATGGGGAAGGGTCCTTCCCTTTTTGGGCCAAGCTTCTTGGATGGATAGGAGGTTTTAAGGTTTTTATTAGATAACCACACTTTATCACCTTTCTTTCAAGGTTTGAACTTTGGGAAATTGTGAGAGAATTGTTGGGCATTGGTGATTGCAGCTAATGCTTCATCCCTGGCCCTTTCCAATAATTGGAGTTGATTTTCGAGAGCAGGGTTGAATGTCTTTCCTATTGGATGGTAGGCTCGTGGTTCATAACCCATTATTAGTGTCACGCACCAGGTGGATTACCCATGGAGGGCCACACCTTTTCCTTATGAAGGCGATCGTCCTTGGCTCAACACCAACATTTCTATGGCTGCCTATGGAGAGAATTTAAACATGAGACATCAGTTTTGGAATGGAGAAGCAGAGGGAGCAACCTGGGGAGAGGAACCCCTTGGCGATGCAGTCCTGGGATGGTGGAATGTCCAAGCACCACCCGTTCACCTAGAGGAGACCACACCCGCACCTGATTGGCCCACAGATGCTGCATGGATGTGATCCCATCCATAACCTTCCGTTGTCTCGGTATGAACTCTCTTTCTTATCATTGGACCTAGTTTCATTTCAATCACACCCTTACACTGGTGTGATCTCCACTTCCCCCACCCATGCCTATCAGTTACAAACCCTTTACCCTATGGACAGCCCCCCCTTCTTCCTGTGATCTCTAATTATGGTCATAGTAGTTTTCCATTCCCCTATAAATAGAGGTTGCCCATATACAGTAATTCCTTAACTAGATCTATGTTTAATCTACGTGGTATTTGGTTCAACAGTCACCCCTTAAGTGAAGGTCACCGATACGACTTACCAAAACTATCCCAGATTTCTATCAGTCTTCTGTCAAACTGTTGAAGTGACAGCTCAAACTTGGCAATATCTTTGTGTCTTGGATCTATACCCATAGATCGTGTCACAATTAGATGGAATGGGGTTTGTTTGGTTGCGGAATATACCAAGGAATTATGGTTGAATTCTGCCATTGCGAGTAGTTCACTCCAGAGGTCTTGTTATCCTTGGCAGAATATCTGGAGATAGGTTTCCAGTTCCTGGTTGACTCATTCAGTTTCTCTGTTGGTTTGTGGGTGATAGGCTATGGATAGTGTGACATCATAGCTGAGTAGACAGGCTAGTTCTTTAGCGAATGCTGATGCAAATTGTGGACTCCTATCTGAAATAACCTTTGAATGTAATCTGAAGTGTGGGAATACATGCTTGAAAAATAAGGTTGCTACCCCTGCTGTGTCGACCATTTTGGTGGTTGGGATGAAAATTGCCCCCTGGCTAAGTCCGTGGTCCACCACGACCAATATAGAGTCTATTCCTTGGGAAAGGGGTAGGTCAGTGATCATATCCATGGAGATGGTATGGAAGGGGTGGGGGCTAGTGGCAGGGATGGGGAATGGTGGTGGGTGAGATGGATTATTGATATTTTTATTTTGCTGGCATATTGTGCATCCAGCAATGTATTTTCTGATGAAGGTTGAGAGTCCTGGCCACCAGTAGTCGTGGGATAGAAGTTGGATAGTTCGGTATTGCCCCCCATGTCCTCTGGCAGCGGATAAGTGGATGGAGTGGACTAAGTCTTTTCTGGCATCAGGGGGTATGTAGAGGCGGTGACGGAAATAGAGTTGTCCCTTCTCATAGGTCCAATCTGAGGGGTGAGATTTGTTGGGGATGTGGTTTTCCTTGTACATGTGTTGTAGTGCATCCAGCACCAGTGGATCTTTTTCTGATGAAATCTTAATCTTATCGCATAGCGCCAGGTCTATTTGATTGACAAATAATTCTTCTGGGAGGAGATGGATTTAGTTGTTGTTGTTATCAAGATTTGGGTTTGGCATTCTTGATAAGGCATCTGCTGGGCCCATTTGTGTCCCTGGGAGGTGATGGAATACTAGATTGTATTCCTGTAGGAATAGTTGCCATCGTGCATGCCGCCTGGAGAGTTTCCGTGCTTCTTTGAAGTATAGGAGGTTCTTATGGTCCATTAGGAGCATTACTGGATGATTAGTTCCAGTTAGGTAGTGTCTCCAGTCGTCTAATGCGTGTATCACTCCCAGGAGTTCCTTGTTGTATATGTCATAGTTCCGTTCTGTGGGCAATAAGGTGCTGGATCTGTATGCACATGGATGGAGATCTCTATTGAGGTCTTTCTGTATCAATATTCCCCCTGTTCCTACTAGTGAGGCATCAGTTATTATGAAGAATGGCTTGTTTGGGTCAGGGATTGCTAATATAGGTTGTTCTAGGAATTGTTTTTTCAACTCTTGGAAGTCATTCTCTTGTGGGGGGCCCCATGACCATTTTATTTCCTTTTTTGTTAGTTCGATAAGGGGTCTGGCTTTGGTAGAGAATCCATTGATGAACTTCTGATAAAAGTTACAAAATCCTAGAGAGGAGCATACTCCTTTTACAGTAGAGGGGGGATTCCATTCTTTGATGGCTTTGAGTTTGGTGGGATCCATTTCTGTTTTTCCTTCAGAGATAATCATTCCCAGATATTTGGTACTTTTTATGTCAAAGGAGCATTTTTCCAATTTGAGATAAAGTTTGTGCTCCATCATCCTTTCCAGTACCTTCTTTGTTCTTTTGTCATGGATTTCTTGATTTGGGGAGTGAATGAGGAGATCATCCATATATATAATGAGCCATCCTTCAGCTAGATAGTCGGCAAAGATATCATCCAATAATACCTGGAATGTGGCTGGGGAGTTGCAGAGTCTGAAGAACATTACTGTGGGTTTGAATAACCCTAGGGGGGTGATGAAAGCGGCCTTCCATCTGTCCTCCGGTACTATCCAGACATTGTTGTATCCCCATCATATATCCATTTTGGTAAAGATCTTAGATCCCCTTAACTTGTTGATTAAATCTCCGATAAGTGGTAGTGGGTAAGCATTTTTGACCGTATACTTGTTTAGGTATTGATAGTCTTGGCAGGGTTGGAGTTTCCCATCTTTCTTGTTGACAAAGAAAAAGGGGGATGCTTGGGGGGATTTGGACATTTGAATTTTTCCGCTCTTGAGATGTTCTTCAATGAACTTTCTACATGCCTCAGTTTGTTCCAGATTTAAGGGGTAGTTTTTGGCTCATCTGGATGTGAAGAATGGGAGGAGGTCGATATGGTGATTGTAACTTCTTTTGGGGGGGAGCGTAGTAGTGGCTTCTTCAGAAAATACCTGTTGGTACTTTTGGAACTTTCTTGGGAGTTCTACTTCCTTCTTCTGCTCTTTTTGGGCAATGTCCGTGGAGATTGTGAGTTTGTGGGTCTCTTCTGTGCAGCATCAGATGAGTACTTCTTTGTTTGGTTCTTCTGCCAGATTGGTGGTGAGGTACTTGATTAGGTATCGTTGCTCCTCAGGATCCATGCCTTTCTTCCCCCCTTTAAGCTCTCGGTGTACCCAATTGATTATTGGGTTATGTTGTGTTAACCAGCTTATTCCTAGGATCATATCAGTCTTTCCACTTTTAATCACCAAGTAGTCTCTAGTTTCCCTTCTTCCTCCTATGGAAGTGGTGATGGTGGCTTTGTGGGTTATGTCCTCTCCGGTGTTAGATGTTCCATCTGCATTTATGGCAATTCTCCGTAGTTTTAGTTTTGTCAGGGGGAGGCATAATTTTCGGGCAATTGGTTCATTGATGAAGCAGTTTGTTGCTCTACTGTTGACAAGGGCTTTTAGTTCAGTGGTTCCTGGAAGTATTTGAACAGGGATGGTGATTGACTTTCATTCTATAGATTGTACATTCCAGGTCTTAGGAGAGTTACACACTGATTGAGCTCTCCGAGCTAAAAACCCTTGGCTCGTTCTACCTGGTTCCTGAGTTCTTCCATACTTATTTTAGCAATGGTTTCCTCCTCTTTTTCTCCTTGGTACATGGGTTCTTCATATACTTCTTTAAGGATCTTGATGATGTCTTCTTCCTTTACATCTTTATCCCCTAGAATTTTAATATAATCAGCTATAGCCAATGGCGCCAGGGTAGTGGAGACCTCCTTAGTCTGTTCCTTTCCTTTTTGGAACCTATTGTGGGAAGATGTTCCTGGTCACGGATGGTTCCTGGTGGAGCACCCTACTTTATGACAGATGAAGCAATGATTTTCCTTTATGTGTTTAGCGTGATTGAATGGGGATAGTTTGATGATGTCGACATCCATTGTGTTAGGGTCACATGCTTCTGCTTTGTATCGATTCCCTTTCAGGTCTCAAACTTGTTCGATCTGTCTCATTTGCCTGTGACTGGATTCAATCCAGTCTTTAAGGGTTTCCAGCTCCTTTACGGCTATGACTTTTTCCGTGATCAACAGATTGAGGCCTCTGACGAACCATTCCATCAGGGTGGTATCATCTGTCATCTTAGCTTTTCCAGCATAGAGCTGGAAGTCCTGCATGTATTTCTGCAACTTCTTCATTGTAGGGAAGGAGTCTTTGTCCTTCTGTTTGAGAGCAGCTAACTTCCTCCTATGGTCCAAGTGGTCCTCCTTGGATGAAAATGCCGCTAGAAATCTTTCTTTGAAGGCTTTCCAGCCTTCTGTATCTGGGACCTTTCCTTCTTCTCGCTGGTTGTAGTAGGCTTCTGAGAATGTCTTTCCTCTTCCTTTGCTCATCTTATTCAAGGCAGTGTTGATTTTGTCTTGATCATAGGTGTAGATATCATCATTCATGGAGAAATAATTGCTCATGGTTATAATCCACCATGGGGCATCTTCCCCTTCTCTAGAGAAGTTGGTTGGTAGGCCAGCTTGCTTTTTGAACATTTTGATTCTCTCCCTCCTGGTTAATGGGGGTGGGTCGATGTCCAGGGCGAGCTGTTCTTCTACTGGTTGTGACATAGCTGTATTAGGTGGAAGAGGAGTTGGAGTCCTGTCGGCTGCAACAGTTTCAGTGTTAAGGGCCAGAGGTGTGGGTAGGCTCTCAGAAGGGCGACAATAGGTTCTGGTTGAATGGGGTCGGAGGTTGTGATGATAGCTAGGAGTAGTAGAGCTTCCTCTGATTCGAAGTCTTCAAGTTGAATCAGGGATGGGGTGGTTTCAATAGGAGTTGTCAACATTGTGTTGTTCTTCTCCCTTTGATGGGAGGTCAGCGGTGGAGAAAATGTTTGTTAGATCTTCCCTAGTGGGGATTGAGGCCCACTAGACTCTTCTTGGTAGAATAAGGAGTGAATAAGGTTCAACTAGATCTTTTGTGACGCGATCTATGGGTGTAGATCCTGACACAAAGATATCCCTTAGTTCAAGCTGTCACTCAACAGTAGACAGTAGACTGATAGAAGTCCAGAATGGTTTTGGTAAGTTGTATCAGTTACCTTCACTTCAGGGATAACCGTTGAACCAAATACCATGTAGATTAAATGTAGATCTAGTTAAGGAATTACTGTACATGGGCAGCCGTATTTATAGGGGAATAGGAAACTACTATGACCATAAAGAGAGATCACAGAAAGGAGGGGGGGCTGTCCATAGGGCAAAGGGTTACAACTGATAAGCATAGGTGGAGAAAGTGAAGATCGCACCAGTGTAAGGGTGCGATCAGAAAGAAACTAAAGTTCAATGCTAAGAAAAGAGAGTTCATACTGAGATAGAGGAGGGGCGTGGATGTGATCACATCCATGCAGCATCCGTGGGCCACTCAGGTGTGGGTGTGGTCTCCTCTAAGTGCAAGGGTGGTGCTTGCATGTTCCACCACCCTGGGACTGCATCTCCAAGGGGTTCCTCTCCCCAGGTCACTCCCTCCACTTCTCCATTCCAGAATTGATGCCTCATATCTAAGTTCCCTCCATAGGCAGCTGTGGAAATGTTGGTGTTGAGCCATGGGCAGTCCCCCTCATGAGGAAAAGGAGTGGCCCTCCACGGGTAGTCCACATGATGCATGACATTACCCTGTCGATAAGGTCGATGAACCTCATCGATCTCATCCCAATCCATTATTCAGCTAGTTAGATCTATTCTCTGCACACTTGGGGCAGAGATGCTGGGGGTGTCCTAGGGCATCCTGTCTGCAATAGGGGCAGGTGTAGTGGGGACAGGAGGGTCAGAGATGGTGGGGACTTCTACATTGATAGCATTGATACATTCAAGGGAGAGTTGGCGAGGTTGGGGGGTCATTTCTGCAGAAGGAGATTCAGGTGGAGAGAGGTCACTTAGGTCACTGAGGGTGTCTGGGTAAGGAGTGGGAGGTCAGGGTGGTGGGGAGCACTGATGGCTGTGGGGACTCATTGATCTCTCCTTCAGATCATTCTGGAGTTTCCGGGACCTTAACTTCCATAAGAGGTTGATTGATATGAATCAGGATGGGAAGAAGATTCTCTCATTCTTCACTATCTGCCGATTCTCCTCTGATCCATCAATCCGGTTTAGTCTCAAATGGGAAACTGCTGCCATTAAGGAAGGTGAACTGTCTCGCAAGTTTGATGTTGATAAATCCTTGCTGTCCCATATCTCTGGGTAGCTGGAGGTAGATGGGATAGATCTTCCCAAAGAAGGTTGAGGTGGGGAGTCGTTTGATAAAGTATCCCAGCCTGCAGAAGTGGAGGGTGTCAAGGGTCTGAGCCCCAGCTGTCACGCATCATGTGGACTACCCATAGAGGGCCACTCCTTTTCCTCATGAGGGGGACCACCCATGGCTTAATGCCAACATTTTCACAGCTGCCTATGGAGGGAGCTTAGATATGAGGCATCAATTCTGGAACAGAGAAGCAGAGGGAGCAACCTGGGGAGAGGAACCCCTTGGAGATGTAGTCCCAGGGTGGTGGAATATGTAAGCACCACCCTTGCACTTGGAGGAGACCACACCCATGCCTGAGTGGCCCACAGATGCTGCATGGATGTGATCACATCCATGCCCCTCCTCTGTCTTGGTATGAACTCTCTTTCCTTATCTTTGAACTTTAGTTTCTTTTCGATCGCACCCTTACACTGGTGCGATCTTCACTTCCTCCACCTACACTTATCAGTTGTAACCCTTTGCCCTATGGACAGCCCCCCCCCCTTCCTGTGATCTCTCTTTATGGTCATAGTAGTCTCCTATTCCCCTATAAATATGGCTGCCCATGTACAGTAATTCCTTAACTAGATCTATGTTTAATCTACATGGTATTTGGTTCAATGGTTACCCCTGAAGTGAAGGTCACTGATAAGACTTACCAAAACCATCCTGGACTTCTATCAGTCTACTGTCTACTGTTGAGTGACAGCTTGAACTGGGAAATATCTTTGTGTCAGGATCTATACCCGTAGATCGTGTCACACCAGCCATGCGGAGATTTTCTGCAATCGCCTCACTAAGGTTTTCAATGAGGTTTTCTTCAACCAAGAGTCTTGTGGAGACATAGCTGTGGTAGGTTTCGATGAGGAGGACGATGGAGGATAGTTTTCTGAGCTCCAGGTTGGCCTCTAATAAAGCTAATCCTTGGGGGTTGTCCAAAATGGCGGCATAAGCAATTCTCCTATAAGAGGGTGGGAGGATCTGGAGATTGAAGACGTCTTTGATCAGGGTGAGGATAAGGGACATGTATGAAGAAGAAAATGGTGGCATGAGAGGAGAGATTGATATTGTCGGAGTAGAGCTCAAATTGGATGTGGATAATAAAGCATAAGGTGATTAAAATGGGAAGAGGAGGCCATCTGTAAGGTAGAAAGAAAGGAAGAGAATGATTGATAATAAGGAATGGAATGTTGGGCCCAGGTTAGTAATGATAAGGGCAATAGTTTTCCCAACAGTAGTACTGGTGAGTTTGGATATGTTGTTGGTCATAATGTCTTTTTCTTTTTGGGACAAACACTGAGATTCATGAGAAGCGGTAGGAGTATTTGGTTGGTTTGTTGGTTTTGAGAGAGAATTTGTAAAAATCACAGCATTTGGTGGGTTGTTTATCGTCAATCATAATTTGTGTTTCTTTTTATACATTTGAAGAGTATCATCAGCATGGGTAAAGTTGTTCTTGGGTTCCCAAGTATTTTCTGAGGTTGGGTATCCTTTCCATTGTACTAAATAGGATCTTCGGCCTGGATGTCCTCTGTGGTTGATGATTCATTCGATCTCGTATTCCTCCTCGTCTCCTATGATCTCAGGGGGAGGCAGGGTTCTGGCGATCCTGTATTTGTCATTTTGAACAAATGGGGAAAGAAGGGAGGCGTGGAACACATTATGGATTTTCCAGTTCAGGGGTAAATCCAATTGATACATTACAGAAGATAGTACTTTGGTGATGGAAAAGGGTCCTTCTCTTTTTGGTCTGAGCTTCTTTGACAGATAGGAGGTTTTAAGGTTTTTATTTGATAACCACACTTTGTTGCCTTTCTTCCAGGGTTTGAATGTTGGGAAACTGTGAGAGAATTGTTGGGTGTTGGTGATTGTGGCGAGTGCTTCATCTTGGGCATTCCCTAGTTCCCGCAGGCAGTTCTCAAGGGTGGGGTTAAAGGATTTTCTGATTGGTGGATAAGCTCTTGGTTTATAGCCCATTATCAGGTGAAACGGGATTTGCTTGGTCGCAGAGTGTATCAAAGAGTTGTGGTTGAATTCTGCCATCGGAAGTAGTTCACTCCATTGGTCTTGTTGTCTCTGGCAGAATATTCATAGGTAAGTTTTCAGTTCTTGGTTCACTTGTTCCGTTTCCCCGTTGGTTTGTGGGTGATATGCCATGGATAGTGCAATATCATAGTTGAGCAGTTGGGCTAGTTCCTTGGCAAATGCTGATGCGAATTGTGGGCCCCTATCCGAAATAACCTTTGAATGTAATCCGAAATGTGGGAATGCATTTTTGAAAAATAAGGTTGCTACCCCTGCCGCATCAACAGTTTTGGTAGTCAGGATGAAAATTGCCCCCTGGCTAAGTCCGTGGTCCACCACAACCAATATAGAGTCCATCCCTTGGGAAAGGGGTAGATTGGTGATCATGTCCATGGAAATGGTGTGGAAGGGGTGGGGGCTGGTGGCCAGAATAGGAATCAATGGCAGGCAGGGTGGGTTGTTAATGTTCTTGTTTTGCTGGCATACTGGGCATCCAGTGATATATTTTTGGACAAAGGTGGAGAGTCCGGGCCACCAGTAGTCACGGGATAGGAATTGGATAGTTCAGTGTTGTCCCCCATGTCCTCCAGTGGCAGATGAGTGGATGGAGTGGACTAAGTCTTTTCTGGCATCGGGGGGTATGTAGAGGCGGTGACAGAAGTATAGTTGTCCCTCTTCATAGGTCCAGTCCGAGGGGTGAGATTTATCAGGGATGTGGTTTTCCTTGTACATGCATTGTAGTGCATCCAGCACTAGCGGATCTTTTTCTGATGAAACCTTAATTTTATCTCATAATGTGAGATCTATCTGGTTGACAAATAGCTCTTCAGGGAGAAGACGGATTTGGTTGTTGTCATTATCAAGGTTTGGGTTCAGCATTCATAATAAGGCGTCTGCTGGGCCCATTTGTGTTCCTGGGAGATGATGGAAGATTTCCTGGCTTTTTTGAAGTATAGGAGGTTTTTATGATCAGTTAGAAGTGTTACCAGGTGGTTGGTTCTGGTTAGATAGTGTCTCCAGTCGTCTAATGCGTGTATTACTCCTAGGAGTTCCTGGTTATAGATGTCATAGTTTCGTTCTGCTGGTGATAGGGTGCTGGATCTGTATGCACATGGGTGGAGATCTCCGTTGAGATCTTTCTGCATTAATACCCCTCCAGTCCCTACTAGTAAAGTGTCTGTTATGACAAAAAAGGGTTTATTTGGGTCAGGGATGGAGAGTACTGGTTTTTCCAGAAATTGCTTCTGGAGTTCCCTGAAGGCATTTTCTTCAGCAGGTCCCCATGACCACCTTTTTTCCTTTTTTGTTAATTCGATGAGGGGTCTGGCTTTTGTTGAGAATCCATTGATGAACTTTCGGTAGAAGGTGCAGAATCCTAAGAAGGAGTGTACTCCTTTTACTGTGTTCGGTGGGTTCCATTCTTTGATCACCTTGAGTTTGGTGGGGTCCATCTCTGTTTGTCCTTCTGAGATGATCATTCCAAGGTATTCCGTGCTTTTTATATCAAAGGAACATTTTTCCAGTTTAAGGTAGAGTTTGTGTTCCATCATCCATTCAAGCACTTTCTTAGTTCTTTCATTGTGAGTTTTCTGATCTGGGGAGTGGATGAGGAGGTTGTCTATGTATATGATTAGCCATCCTTCGGCTATGTAATCGGCAAAGATATCATCCATTAATGCTTGGAAAGTAGCCAGAGAGTTGCATAGTCTGAAGAACATTACGGTGGGTTCGAATAGTCCTAGGGGGGTAATAAAGGCAGCCTTCCATCTGTCCTCGGGTACTATTCAGACGTTGTTGTATCCCTATTGCATATCCATCTTGGTGAAGAATCTAAACCCTTTTAGTTTGTCGATCAGATCTCCAATAAGCAGTAAAGGGTAAGCATTTTTGACCATATGCTCATTTAGATACTGATAGTCTTGACAGGGTCGGAGTTTTCCATCTTTCTTATCTATGAAGAAGAAAGGGGAAGCTTGGGGGGATTTGGATGTTTGGATCTTTCCACTTTTGAGGTGTTCTTCGATGAACTTTCTACATGCTTCCATTTGTTCTGGATTTAGGGGATAGTTTTTGGCTTATTTCGGTGTGAAGGACAGGAGAAGGTCAATGTGATGGTCATAACTCCTCTTAGGGGGGAGGGCGGTGGTGGCTTCTTCGGAAAATACTTGTTGATATTTTCGGAATTTCTCCGGTAATACTATCTCCTTCTTCTGCTCTTTTCGGGCAATATCCATAGAGATAGTGAGTCTATGGATTTCTTCCTGGTCGGTGCAGTATCGGATAAGTACTTCCTCATTGGGTTCCTCCACTAGGTTGGTGGTGAGATATTTGACCAGGTATCATTGTTCTTCTGGACATGCCTCCTTCTTTTCTCCTTTTAGTTCCCAGTGTACCCAATTGATTATTGGGTTATGTTTGGCTAACCAGCTCATTCCTAGGATCATGTCAGTTTTCCCACTTTTTATTATCAGATAGTCCCTGGTTTCTCTCTTTTCTCCGATGGATGTGGTGATGGTGACTTTGTGGGTTATATCTCCTCTGGTGTTAGATATTCCATCTGCGTTGATGGCAATTCTTCATATTTTTAACTTTGTGAGAGGGAGTTGTAGTTTTTGGGCAATGGATTCGTTAATAAAGCAATTGGTTGCTCCACTGTCCACAAGGGCTTTTAATTCAGTGGTTCCTGGAAGTATTTGAATAGGGATTGTGATTGACTTTCATTCTATAGATTGTATATTCCAGATCTTAGGAGAGGCACACACTGATTGAGCTCTCCTTATTAAAAACCCTTTGCATGTTCCACCCGAATCCTGAGTTCTTCCATGCTTATCTTGGCAATGGTTTCCTCTTCCTCTTCTCCTTGATATACAGGTTCTTCATATACTTCTTTGAGGATCTTGATGATGTCTTCTTCTTTTACATCTTTATCTCTGAGAACTTTAATGTAATCGGTGATTGCCGATGGTGCTGGGGTAGTGGAGATTTCCTTGGTTTGTTCCTTCTTTTGGAACTTAGTGTGGGAAGATGTTCCTGGTCGCGGATGGTTCCTGGTAGAGCATCCTACTTTATGGCAGATGAAGCAGTGATTTTCCTTTACATATTTAGCATGATTGAATGGGGATAGTTTGATAACGTCGACATCCATTGCGTTAGAATCCCATGCTTCAGCTTTGTATCGATTCCCTTTCAGATCTCGAACTCTTTCGATCTGCCTCATTTGTCTGTGAGTGGCTTCGATCCACTCCTTAAGGATTTCTGGCTCTTTTATGACTATGACTTTTTCCGCGATCAACGGGTTGAGGCCTCTGACAAACCATTCTATCAGGGCAGTATCATCCGTCATCTTAGCTTTTCCGGCATAGAGCTGGAAGTCCTGTGTGTATTCCTGCAACTTCTTTGTCATAGGGAAGAAGTCTTTGTCCTTCTGTTTGAGAGCAGCTAACTTCCTCCTATGATCCAAGTGGTCCTCCTTGGATGAAAATGCCATGAGAAATCTGTCTTTGAAAGCTTTCCAGCCTTCTGTATCTGGGACTGTTCCTGCCTCTCACTAATTGTAGTATGCTTCTAAGAACGTCTTTCCTCTTCCTTTGCTCATCTTATTCAAGGTAGTGTTGATCCTGTCTTGATCATAGATGTAGATATTGTCATTCATGGAGAAGTAGTTGGCCATGGTCATAATCCACCATGTTGCGTCTTCTGATTCTCCAGAGAAGTCTGTTGGCAAACCTGCTCACTTTTCCGACATCCTGGCTCTTTCCCTCCTGGGTGGTGGATCAATATCCAGGGCTAGTTCCAGTTCTGTTGGTTGCAACGTAGCTGTATTAGGTGGGACAGGAGTTGGAGTCCTGTCGGCTGCAACAGTTTCAGTGTTAAGGGCCAGAGGTGTGGGTAGGCTCTCAGAAGGGCGACAATAGGTTCTGGTT
>JBBPJU010001289.1:0-12727 GCA_038088875.1 Austroboletus festivus | reverse complement strand
CTTCTCTGTGAGCTGCAAATACGCAGGAGCGTGGCTGACGGAGCCGGCGCAAGGGCGTATTACACTGACCTCACGACACCGCCCAAGGAATGGCTGACCGACCTGAGAGATCTTGTGTTCAGGAAAAAGCAGGTAAGACACCTTTTTCTTCTTGCCCCTTTGTCAGTGCTTTGATAGCTGTACGTTTATGCTTGTTGGACGGTAGCCGCGCAAAATCATGCTGCAGCCGAACACGTTTGTCGTGGATGGCAAGATCGAATTGAAGGAATACCCTTTGACGCCGGCAGGTGTGATCGAGAGTCTGATAGACAGAAAACTTTAAAGCGCCGTGCTGTATCGACCGTTTTCGACCGCTAGCTTTATCCGCTACATCGTCATTTACACCATTGAGTTTAAGTATCTCAGCAACATGTTTCTTCCGTGTCCGCATGCCCGGGTTGTTTCGGGTCGTAAATATGGGTCAATCCCCCTCCGGACTTTATACACCTCATCGTATTCTTCTGCACGTTTATAACACTCATCTTGGGCTGTTTCAGACCCACACGTAGGATCTGGGAGTCAGCAGAGAGCAGTCGTTTTGAGCGGGTAGCGGGCACATAGTTTGGATGACTGAGGATGGCGTGCCTCGTGGTTCTCGGACGCGTATATGACATCAAGAGACGTGCAGGATACGTCGTCACGCGAATGCAAGATCGATTTACAGTAAAGCCACAGTTTCAAGTATCTGAAAGTGCGAGCACAATAGTGGTAAGGACGCGGCCAGACTTGGTGGACCATACAACCTGCACGATAAAGTTAGATAGACTGCCGCAGGTTTTGGCGCCGATCTGAGATCAGATTAAAGAATTAATAGTGGGAAAGACTCGAAATGAGCTGTCGTCGAGTCTCGCAGAGCCGGAAACGTGCAGAACTAGCTTAGTTAGGAAGCACTCCAGGGGTGCTGGCAGGATGGACCTGGTCAATCTGCTAATGTGGAAGCTGCAGCGCGCTCTAAAAATAGTATCAAAGATCGATCAATTTGACCACGCAAAATTCATACTACTAGTGATAAATTCAAGTTGATTTCCATCTTGGAAACTAGATCGCACAACAAATACAGAGCTTGCATCACGATAATCTCCAAGAAGTAATTGTGGGACCCGCGAATTCTGAAGAGTAATGGACGAAAATCGACACGCTCAGCTGAACGACCACTGGATCGAAACGACACCCTCTTCCAGAGGACCAAAAACTTGGAACAGACTTTTGGTCAAATCTTGGATATAGATTAGGAATTGCATTTCGACAAAAGGAAAGAAAAAAAGAATGCAGACTTACCTAGGTCATACGTGCCACAGCCCTCTTGACACAAATCAGCAACAGTGCCTGTCGCTGTGACCCCATTCGGCCCAGTGATGGTGACCGTCTAGAGAAGACTGTAAATGACAAACATCGGATATGACAAAGAGCACAGACTTGGCCACAATGTTCTCCCGAGCCATACATATCGGGAGAAAGGGCAACGTCGTGATCAGCGTCGGTAATATAATTTCCACATGCACCCAATTGAGCATCAAACCATGTCCCCTGAGTGCGCAGTGATAAGTATTAGTTCGTGCTGGGAATCCAAGAGGATAACGAACTGTTCCGCTGTATGACTGTTTGTCCGGTGCAGAATCACACGATGGAGATGTCGCCACTACCGAGATACAGAAGAAGCCCAGTACCGCGAAGACGATGGATGGGCGCATTATAAGAGGAGATATAAGAGATGGTGTGTAGTTATCAAAAGTTGAAAGTGGGGTATTGTTCTGAAGAATTCGACACTCCGAGGCCAATCTTTTATACCTAGAGACATGTTGAATGACGGATGATCGGATAGTCGGATCGACATAAGGGGGATCGTGCGTCATACGTATAGATGTCCTATAGGTGTATCAAGAAGTACCATCGAAAAAGGGTTCTAGATAGCAATCATCCGATTGAAAAACGTCATGGAAATCTCCTAGATTGGTTCTGAGTAGTTAGCGTGAAAGTCAGTGACAGATCGCTTACCGCGAGACAGCAAATTGACCACCGAGCCAACTAAAAGGTACGCTCCTGATCTTGCGATTCTGACGAAAAGGGGTGATCAGTGTGCACTCTGTGCAACCGCCAGCGCAGTCATAGCCAAAAGGAATGGTAAGTGACACGAACGAAAAAGGGAAACCTGTACAGCAGCAACAGTAGCAGCTGTTCGAGCTGTCGGCCGTAGGCAGGCAACCATGCTGGCATACAAGCCTGAAAATCTCGTCATTAATGTCCTTCCGTGTCGAGTGTAAGGAAACAGTCACAAGCCTGGGTCTGTCTCAGACTGAGATCATCCCCGCAGAGATTAGTGCTAGTGCAACCTATGGAAAAGCATGCAAGTACGTTTCAAGCAGCTCAGGTAACGCCCACATTTGTTGATGTAGTGATGTCAATCATCATGTCATGATGAGAGTCAACGACATACGAAGGAAGAGAGTGGTCCCTTCAAGGTTGCTTTAGCAAGGAACTTACTGCCAGGGTTCAATGACAGTTAGCCATGTAACAACTCAGACGACATGAGACGACGTACTTACTCCTGGGATATGGACTTGGTTACATCCAGTGAACTGGTTAGGAGAAAATGTCTGTTGTAGTGATTGCACAACGTGGCACGTCCCGTTTGCGATGTCAGGCCAACCGACGACGACGGCGACGACGCTAGTAACTGTTCCTATGATACCAGGGACACTAAATGCTTGCGTGTGCACCTTTGAAAACTATCTATGCAGTACCGGCGCAATTACACTGTGACGTAAAAGCAAGGTATCAAAATCGTGACATTGTCGAGCTCAACCCCCTCGGCTCGACCCCAGAACAGTAAGCGCTTGATGATCTACAAACGTGGAAAGTATTTTCATCGGGCTGACGGTCCGCTATCGTTTCTTCATACCAAAAACTATGTTTCCGAACCTTTGGAATTGTAGAGATTGTAAGGACCTTTTTTTGCGCAACAGGTCCCCTTTCTCAATGAATAGCTTGTTACTGGTTAATCCTTTGTTAATTAATAATATTGACCTGCCTATTCCAGATCCTTACCCCGCGGTCAGCCAGCCCTTACCCGATTGTGCCTGCCAACACGACAATCGCCTTGGTCACCGATGACCTCAGGCAGAGAGTACACTCGATACTGAAGTGCTGAGATGAGCCCGCGTCGAAGTAATTTTAAGCGGGCGCGCCAGCGCAACACAGTCGCCTCCAACTCACTCGTCTTTCGTTGGATCATTTCAAACTGAGTGCCCTTGTTTCAAATGCCCACACATTTCGCTGTCGCCGTCATTTTCTAGGTACTTTCTTAGATACGCTGCCAATTGTAACCCCATGTTAGTGAACCATGCAGGCTCCTATGCAGTCTGACCTTGAGGGGGTAAACGCACCAGTTGCGAGTATGTCACTCCCGGTTAACTGTTACTTAAGTAAGTCCGACTATTTCTTGAATGGACTCTTATAATATACACCCACGAAGTAGTACCACGTACACATGTACTGCCTAGCAAGCCTTGGGTCCGACCGCACGCGCATTAAATAATTTTTTTAAAAAAGGTTGCATATGCTTGGCTACACTGCAACCATACATACTCTAGCTAGCGGGCCGAGTAGAGTCGTGTCACCTGTAGAAAGTTATTAGGTCATTAGGTTGTTCATATTCCGAAACATCTTCACGTTGTTATGAACTTGCCACCAGTGTATGTAGCTCATTGTAGTCGGACGATAACATCCGTGCTCAAGGACACCAGGTAAAGTTAGTGAAGTCGAAACAGGTTTGGTCTATGCATACATTCCCGCAAGACTTGGGATCATCATTACACTTGAAATAATTATGAGTGGCTACTGCAGTAGCATGTAATGACCGGACCGCCGCGCTCAGCCACTAAGCCAAAAGGCAGAGCGCGGCGGTCCGGTCATTACACATACTGAATCGGTATCATTCAGTATCGCAGGCGGTATACTGGGATCTGCGTAAGCCGGAGTGCTTACATAGCAGTGGTAGTAGTAGTAGTAGCCCATGAACGCACACTAGTAGTTCCAATCCAAAGTCGTTTGCAGAAGTTTCCTTCAAGACATGATTTATATCTGCCTGTGCATGTTGTTTTGCACCCTCGAACTATTGCATCAGCAAAACGGCTCACCACTGTGGATTACTGTAGACTCTGTAAGCTCTGTAATCCTCACTACATCTCTGTACAGTGTCATTTTTACAGTGATGGGAAAGAAAACTGATTTGCTGGTAGTTCCCAAAATATTGGTCTGTTCTATCCTCCCAGCTCCTCCGGAGTCGGTATGGTACCCATCTCTCATGTAAGTCTGGGTACAGCAGGTTACGTTCAGGGAACACTGGTAACTTCCCATAAAAGGAAAGTTTGTGACCCAGTTATGGCAGCAGAGTTCAGGTCATGACGTCACGGTGAACGTCGTAGAGGGGCTTCTAGCAACTTCGTCGTCGTCAACAATCCACTTCCATCATTTGTCGCAAACTTTAAGCACTCGGCCTAGGGTTGCCAAGCCATCATGCAGGTACAAGACTTTTCTGGGAAGCGACTCGGTCGCTATCTTTTCTCCTCCCCTATTGGCGCAGGTGTAGCTGGCACTGTCTACCGGGCTATTGATACAACCATGGGGAACCTGTCTGCCTTTGCCATCAAGTGTATACCAAAAAGTCGCTCTGCCGGGCGATTGCACAAGCAAATCGCGGAGATCGATAACCACAGCGTAATGGCTTCGTGCAAACACATAATCAAGTTGTACGACATATTTGAGACGGATGGACACTTCTTTCTGGTCCTATCATATTGCGAGACGGATTTGTTCAGAGTGGTATGGAAGAGAATGGTGTTTTGGCGAAACGACGACCTTATTAAAGAGGCGTTTGTAGAGATATTGGACGGAGTATCTGCCTGTCATAGCAAGGGTATCTTTCACCGGGACCTCAAACCAGAAAATATCATGTGCAATGCGAATGGGAGGAACATGGTGATTGGTGATTTTGGACTGTCCACCGATCGCGGTATATGTAGAGATGGTCGATGTGGTACTAACTCCTACATGAGCCCAGGTCAGTCCACTTGCATAATGCACAAAATTGTATTATGAACTAAGCCAACTTATCTCGAGAATGCTGGGAAGAAGGTCTATTTTATTACGCCAAGCCGGTGGACATTTGGTCGTTGGGTGTGGTCCTGTTTAACATGGTGACCTGTCGCTACCCATGGGAAGAAGCCCGCGCAACGGACAAGGATTTCGTAGCTTTTCTTTCCGAGAAAGACTACCTACTGCACAACTATGCGATTTCGGAGCCACTGAGTGTGCTCCTGCGTCGGATCTGGCATCCAACCCCTAGGAAGCGATTTTCCATTCCGACGATCCGGCGAGCGGTTTTAGAGATGAAGACGTTTTATATGCCGCATCTGAGCCGTTCTGGTTTATCTTACGCCGCGTCGCCATCGTTGATGGAAGTCATGGTTGATTCGTAGGTCTCGCGTGCATGCAACGGAGTCCGATAATGACATTTTGGGTGCAGTCAGCAAACATGCGTTGCCCCTGCAGAGGGTGATAAATTTACAGGCAAGCTCTCGTGTTGCAATTGACGTCCCGGAGAAAAATAATGGTCCCAATATGAACAGCATTTCTTTCTTGATAATTAAACCCATACTATAGAATGGAATGTACTTGGCATACCGGATGTTGTACTTGATTCATTACCGGCCCATCAATTCCGAACGTGATTCGGCAATTGCCGTCGGGTGCAGTAAAATTAAGCCCAAGTCGCAGGTAAACAACTTTTCACTTCGCTCTCCTTCCACGCCAACGACAGGGATGTTAGCCCCCGCCGCAGTCCGTGCTCTTACCAGGCAATCCCGCCTTTTCTCAACCACCGCTGCACGCAGCACTAAGGTGGCCGTCCTTGGCGCTGGAGGTGGAATTGGCCAGCCTCTGTCGCTGCTGTTGAAAAATGATCCTCTGGTCACTTCTCTTAGTTTGTATGATATCCGCGGTGCGCCTGGTGTCGCTGCCGACCTCAGTCATATCGACACTGCCAGTGAGGTATGTGATGGACTGGTGCAGAGGTGTTTGAAGCTGAGCGCTACGTTGTTCGGTAGGTTAAAGGATATGCTGCCGACAAGTTAGACGAAGCCCTCGAGGGCGTCGAGGTTGTTGTCATTCCAGCTGGCGTCCCAAGAAAGGTTTGTTTGTTTGTCATATCCCTCCACAAGTTTTCTCACATTGTCCTGTAGCCTGGTGTGAGTGGTGACCACTAGTGATGTGTGTTTTGGCTAACAGTCGCGCAAGATGACCCGTGATGACCTTTTCAACGTAGGTACTCGTCGGCTCATTTTCTGCAGGTGTTGATGTTTTTTAGACTAATGCATCCATTGTTCGTGACCTTGCCAGCGCTATCGGCCGCGTGTCACCCACAGCACATATTCTAGTCATCTCGAACCCTGTCAACTCTACGGTGCCCATCGTTGCCTCGACTCTTATCAAGGCTGGTGTCTACGACCCTGCACGTGTTTTCGGTGTGACGACCCTTGATGTCGTTCGTGCTGCACGTTTCACTTCTGGCATCGCTGGTAGTCATCCAAAGGAGACATCCGTTACTGTTGTTGGTGGGCACAGTGGTGCAACCATTGTCCCCCTGCTTTCTCAGAGCATCCATGGCAAAAAAATCCGCGGTGAAGTGTATGACAAGCTTGTCAACCGCATCCAATTCGGTGGTGATGAGGTCGTCAAGGCAAAGGATGGCGCAGGAAGTGCAACCCTCTCCATGGCATACGCTGGCGCCAACTTCACCAATACCTTGTTGCGGGGTTTGAATGGCGAAAAGGGTGTTGTGACACCCTCGTTTGTCGAGAGTCCTCTCTTCAAGGATCAGGGTATTGACTTTTTCTCTTCTAACGTGGAGCTCGGTGTAAGTGCCGCACTGTTTTGTAGTAGAAGGTTGACTGACATGCCGATTAGCCGAATGGTGTGGAGACGATTCACCCTCTTGGACCTTTAACTGCGGAGGAAGAGAAACTACTTGCGGCGTGCTTGCCTGAGCTCAAGAAGAACATTGAGAAAGGAAGGGCATTTGTTGAGAGCAGTAGCTCATAGACTTAGATAGACACTCTTGTTACTCAAAATACCTTATTCCTGAACGAATCTATCCTCCATGTTACAGGTGTTGTGTTCATCGACGCCCCTTACTCTTGACCATGGTAAACCCGTCTTCGTCTTCTTGATCTAGAGGTTCCTCCCTTATCCGGGGTCCCAAGTGTTCCAATAAGCTTGGTACTGATTCTTGCTCGCTCTCTTCCCCTTTGTCCTCCCATTCGCTCCCGCTCCCGCTTTCACCTTCACTATCTGCAGCTCTTTCGTACGTTGGTATTCTTCCTCTGACACTATCTGCCTGTCCCTCGAGTTCTCTCACAAATGTGTCATCCCCCGTGCAGGCGGCAGCAAAAAGTTTAACGATATCCCTCGCGACGGCCGCTGCGCTGTTATCTTCGAGCACAACGTCGAACTCGTCGACCATGACTTGGAGCAGGAGCTCTTCCACATAAACATCATCGGGCGGGTGCGCTGAGCCAGACGCGGTGGGCATCGCGCTGGAGGTGGTAGAAGGGGCGGCAGAGACGATAAATGGTTCAAATTGGTCGACAAGCACACCTGCGAGCCAGCGCTGTTTCTCTTTGGAGGCAGGCCCGCCCCAAGAAGCGTGTACGGCGAGACGGAGGGCAGACCAGAGGGTAAGACGTGCGAGGGTGCCGCGGGCAAAGAGAATGGTGTTGGGGTGTGGGCTCGACATGGAATCTGTTGCACGATTGACCCTTTTTTTCTCGAAAATATTCGTCCTCGATCGATGTAAGATCAAAGGAATGAAAATCTGATAATGTGGCACGTGGGGTGCAAGTATGTACATGCGGCGATGCTCAAACAATGGTCCTTGGGTAAATAGTAACTCGTATACCATCCCTCACCAAACGGCGGCAAGGGTAACTCCTTTAATTTCTCCGTATTCAACAGTCCATGGACGATAATACGTCTCGGGCATTATGGTATGATAAGACAGTCAGGTACGTTTAGTGAATCCGGTCCTTCTGTTTTTCCATTTTCTTGGGTGACTCGGAACCTTATGTGTCCGTATGGTTGTGGAAAGAAGTCCTCCTCTGCAAATTTAGTCATATGCAAATAACAGCCAAGGAACGCCTACCAGATAGTGGTCACTTCATTATTGGACGACCCAGGAGTTCGGTAGAATGTGCGCATGTTGAAAATGGCATTGACGGATCTGTAGGGTCCTCAGACGACCCATTGGCTTAGGGTTAAAGATCCACTTTAACATCTCACTGAGCTCCCGGGATATCAGAAAAGTGTTGTATAAACAATCTTCTTCCTCCAGGCAGTTAAATGGGCGGCTTTCCACAGACGGTGGCCCATGACTAGGTTAATCAAAATGATCCCAAGCGACCAAATATCGTTGAGGCATGAAAAGTAGACAATGTCATCTGTCCATTGCTCTGATGAAAGTAGAAGGAGACTGACCCGGACTCATGTACTCCAGAGTGCCGCAATGCAAGCCTCTGCATATACACTTTGAGAGGTTGCAAGGCCAAAGTCAGTGATTTAGTTACCAGCTCCCCCTTTGACGCAGAGCATATTCTCTTGCTTGAGATTCGGGTGAAATATGCCTCTGGTGTGAGATACATAGACACCATCCAGCATGTCCAGGAATGTTTCTTGATATAGTCGATAGTCCCAAATGGGAACAGGTATCCTTCACCTCATAGAGTGCGAAGTCAGTGAATAAGCAGGAGTATTCGTCGATGGGAGATCCTGTCACTAA
Source organism: Austroboletus festivus (assembly GCA_038088875.1). Lineage (NCBI taxonomy): Eukaryota > Fungi > Basidiomycota > Agaricomycetes > Boletales > Boletaceae > Austroboletus > Austroboletus festivus. The sequence goes on along the minus strand of JBBPJU010001289.1, from coordinate 3,858 downwards.
TTGGTGATGGAATATTTCGGACACTCGGAGGAAGTGTTGTTGTGGGGAAACACTTGATGGTATACTGGTCGGTGTGCTCTGTGTGTGTGAAGGGTGCGGTAGGAAAGGAACGTCCAGCCAAATGATGTCATACCCACAATCCATATCTGGCAATTTCTCGGAGGTAAAGTACTCCTTAAAAGGAAAACATCTCCGCCCGGCACCACGAGGCGAGCTCCAGGTGCCAGCAACTTGAAGTTGAAGCTTTTCATCGTCCTCACCGTCGTCCACAGCGAGCTCGCATTGGAGCATGTCAAGCGGCCCTCAAAACTCACGTTAACGCGATTGTAGCTATCCAAAACATTTCCGATTCCGTTTTTATTATAATTTCCCATCCACACGCAACTCATATATTTACACATGTCACAGGAGCCCGTCCGCAGAGTCGCAGTGCCTAAGCGACAAGATACCTTTGATCTCCGTGAACACCTCCTCGCCGACGAACAGTCCATGGCAAGCTCTCACATGCACGCACACGCAGAGGCAACTAGTCAGTACACTTCCGGCGGGGGTGCTTCCGACGAGGAACATTCCGTCCTCGAAGATGATTCTGATGGCGAAGACCGCGAAATGGATTACATGGACGACGAGGACGATCGTTCTTCTTCTCTTTCTATCCCAAACGAGAGCATCGACTTTGACTTGGTCTATTCTCTTCACAGCTTCGCCGCCACCGTTGAGGGTCAGGCTAGCGTCGTTAAGGGCGACAGTCTTTTCCTGATGGACGACACAAACAGCTACTGGTGGCTCGTGCGCGTACTTAAAACGCAAGACGTTGGGTATATCCCCGCTGAGAATATCGAAACGCCTTTCGAGCGTCTTGCTCGTCTCAACAAGCACCGCAACGTCGACGTATGATTTCAATACTCCGTAGTGACGCATCGCTGACTGGTACCTACAATTTTGTAGCTCGCCCATGCGACACCCCAAGAACTACAGGAGGACGTTGAGCGCGTCCGTAATAATCTCTCCTCCCGTACAGGTTCCCATCACTCACCTTCCCCGACACCCGGTCTTCCTGCCGGAAATCACCCCCGTCCAGGTACGAAAGGCGTCATGTTCGCCCCCGCACTCTCCGTGCATCGTTATCCGCCTGCTGTCTGGAACGAAGATGAGGAAGAAGAAGACGATGTGGAGTGGGAGGACGGGGCATACCAGGAAGAGGATCCTGAGCTCGCAGAGGAGATGTCTATCCGGACGAGGCAAAGTCAGTTAGAGGACCTGGAGAGCATGACAATGGATCCTATACAGATGGAGCCGGACGATGGCATGAGCTGGGACGATTCTGCTGCAGAGGACATACAGGCTCTTAGCGCACAAAAGAAGAAGGAGCAACAGGTACTAGTATCCCCTGAAACGCTCCAACTAAGTCCACCACAGCACAGGCCCGTCTTGCAGCACCAGCAATCACCAGCGTCAGCACCATCGCAACAACAACCAGCACCATCGCAACAACAGCAACCACCGCCACAAGAAACCATCATCATTCAACGTCAGCAACAGCAACAGGAACAATTAGCACTTTCTCAGCAAGCTTTGCGTACTCAAAGTTCGTGGAACGGGCCATCCTCAGAGAAGACGTCTGTCTCCTCTTCTAGCAAGTCTACTGACCCTGTCGATGTCACGGAGACGAGAAAGCTATCTGCCACCCCATCAATTGTACGCGATGAACCTATCAAATTATCCCCTGGAAGTCCCAGTCCCACGCTGACGAGTACTGCTGTGCAACAGCAAGACGACGAGCGCAAGCGAACGCGTGAGCAGATCGGTGTTCTTGAAGAAGTGGCGAAGAAAAAAATCAAAGGCAAGGACAAGGACAAGGACAAGGCTGCTCCGATTAGCAGTGCTTCCCCCGTTTCCAACCAGTCCTCAAAACTGTCTCATTCGGGAAGTGCTAAACTGCGCAAGGAGCGCGAATCGCACGAAGACGATGGAAAGGAGAAGAAGGAGAAAAAGAGTCGTGGTGGTGTCTTTGGTGGGCTCTTTGGACGCAGGAAGGACAAGAACAAGGATAAGGCGTCAATCGAGAGTATATCATCAGACCATACGCGCGGGTCCCAGGACTCTAACCAATCCTCCAGCCAACAGCATGGTAGTGAAAGTATGTTGTCCCCGGTCACCGCAACCGCAATGCAGCAACAACAACAGTCTATCCGTGCTTCAAGCGAAGCTAAATCTTCCCCACAACGACAGCAGCCGCTCTCAGTAGGTGGTCCGCAGACGCCTCCAAGCTCGAGCCATGTCTCTCAGCACGCGTCTACCTTGCGCCAACGGGACCAGCAACAGCAAGCACTTTACCAACAGTACCTCAACCGTTCACCATCTTCACCTCCGGAAGCGCCATCGTATGGTTTACAATCCGCTTTTGATGGCAATTCTCCTTACACCAGCCCAAGCTCCACAGCAGCCAGTCTTGGTCTCGGTCTGCCGTCATCCCGACCACGTCCTGGTTCTTTAGTCATTTGTCCTGCCGACGGGCAAGGGCTCGGTGTTCCCGAACTTAGCGTCATCCGCATTTTTGCGGGTAAAAACGTTCAAACTGAAGCCACTTTCAAGACCGTCTTGCTCAATTCGTCAACCACCTCTGCCGATCTTATCCGACAAGCTATGCAGCGATTCCGATTGCCGTCTTCCGAGGCAGAAGAAGTATTGTCTTACTATCTCACTATTAAGCAGGTCGAGGGTTCATCGACGGTACTCTTGCCAGAGGAGAAACCTCTTGTTGTATTTGAGAGCATCGTCGAAGCGGTGATGGAGCTCCCCAAGGTAAAGCGGAGCAGTATGGGAAGTATCAGTTCCATCTCCAGTAACCTCTCTATGCACCCTGCCATCAAGCAATTGTCGATGAATGACTTTACGGATGACTCTGCAGTCAAATTCTACATGAACAAGCGGGGTATAGACGGCAAGGAGAGTGCGCTAGTGGAGGAAGATGAGGAAGAGACGATGTATGCAGAGTCGACGCGCGACACGATTGAAGCTGTCAGCGTCTCGTCTGTGGCTTCGGTAAACGTCACTCCGGAACGATTCAGCTCGCCGTCCTTCCGATTTGCATTACAGCTGATGATATACCCCGAAGACCTCCCTGACGATATGGTGTTTGATCCGTTGACGGAAGCGATTGTGTTCAAGAACACGTTGAAGGATCGGACGATGTCTATCTCATCTATCTCTTCTGGGGTGTCATTAGGCCACCGTCGAAAGGTATTTACGTTCCCCAAGAATGTGACCGTCGCGGAAGTGATCGAGCTTGGGCTGGAGCGGTTTGGCATACTTGAGGGCGTGGTCGATGGTGGAGACGAAGTCGAAGACAAACTCACAAAGAGAAGGAGCTCTACCAAAGTACGCTACTGGCTGACAGCATCCAATAATGGTCAAGGTAGGCCTATGTCATCTCAACATGCTTAACCCTTCATGTCCACCACCGCAGAACGGGAACTGTCGCCGTCGAGCAGAGTCGTTGATGCATATCCACGCCCTCCGACTTTCCGACGCGTTCAGGACGGCGGTAAACGTCGTTCAATTGACTCTGCCCTCCTCCTTGCAACTGTCGACGACGTCTTGCCCGACGACCCGGTCTTCGTGCTCCGTCGTGCCATTTCCTATCGTACATCATCCTCACGTCATCGTATGTCTGCTCCTCTCGACGAGATCGCTCTTCAGCATTTCCGAGATTCTGTCTCGGGCTCCAGCCTTAGCTCTGACAATGCTGTACCGGAGGAGGTGACACACAAACCGCGCCAGCTCTCTCGACAAGAAATCATTGCTGCGCAGCGGGCGGCGTCGAGGGAGAAGCAGCGCGCTATCCTATCCACGCAG
>JBBPJU010001288.1:0-12728 GCA_038088875.1 Austroboletus festivus | reverse complement strand
AAAGAGTTGTATCATCAGTCTAACCACCAGAGCCACAACCACTATCAAAGTGAAGGGATGTAGAGGAAAGACCCAGTTTCAAGGGTTTCAAGTACTCTTACTAGAGCACACTCTTAGAGGGGAATCTCCAAGACTTCAGAACTGGGGAGTCAGCTCTGCGATCCTGGGCTTTATATACTATTCTACTGTATGTACATGTTTGGTTCTACCAAAACAAGAACAACCAAAACCAATAGAAATATTCTAAAGTATTAAGGAATTCATGTATTCCTATGGATCTAAGATATATTCAGTAAAATATATATAAAAGGGATATGGTGCCACTTGTGGCAACCAATCATAGTGGTTTCTTAATAAAACCTATGCACACCAGTGCAAGGCTATGCATATACCCTGTACCCATCTAGAGTCAAGGTGAGTTATAGATAAGGCGGATCATATCCACCAATAGGGTTAGATCCTAAATATGAAATGTAAAAGGAAATTAAAGCATACTGTACTTCTGCAGGTATAGAATAGAAGTTCAGAAGGAGAAGCCTGTGGAGATTAAATACATGAGGTTCATGCATGTTCAACATGCATCTTCAATGAGGATAGAAGCAATGAATGCTTCTGTGAAATGGATGTGGCAGCATGCTGCACACATGAGGCATAGACATGCATTTGCTGCATGTTTCAGGGTTCAAGAAGATCTATTGTAGATCTTCTGATAATATAGGGATTGACTAGCAATCCTTCTAGTGTTTGATAAATAGGCATCAAGCCTAGATGTCTTCAATAAACTATCATGCAGATCACATGACAAGTCATGTGACTGGTGTCATGATGTCATAAGCACGTGATCTTGAAGTCATGTGACCATCGTTAGGTCAAAGTAAAAGTTGAATAAAATAGAATCGTAACAGTACCTCTTACATCTGTATGATCCCATCCTCCATTACCTATGCTTATCTGTACAAAATCCTTTGCCCTACAGACAGTCCCCCCCTTATCCATGGTTGCTTCTTATGACTATGGTAGTTCCCCTATCCACTATAAATACGACTGCCTTGTACAGTAGAAACCTTAACTAGATCTACATTTAATCTATGTGGTATTTGATTCTCCTGTTATCCCTGAGTGAGGGCTGCAGTACAAGACTTATCAAAACCTTACTGGACTTCTATCAGTCTTCTGTCTACTGTTGAGTGACAGCTGAACATAGACAATCATTGTGTCTTTGATCTATACCTGTAGATCACATCACATCTCCCCTCTGAGGAAGAAGAATAAAATCAACACGACAACTCCTACTGAAATGTCCCTATCCCTGATTCATTTTGAAGGTTTTGAATTAAAGAAAGCTCTCATACTCCTAGCCCTCATCTCCAATCTCAGACCAATCTGAGTAGAAGACTTTGTTACCCTTTTCAGAGTGTATCTGCACCTCTGGCCCTTAACACAGAAACTGCTACTGTCAATAGGATGCCAACTCCTATTCCACCTAATACAGCTATGTTGGAACTAATTGAGGTAGAAGACTTCTTCTTAGAAGTTGCCCTCCCAGAATGATGAAGAATTAAGATGGCAGAAAAAAGGGCAGGATTATCAATGGACTTCTCTGAAGAAAGAGAAGATGCTCCATGGTGGCTCATAACCATAGACAACTACTTCTCCATGAACAATGATATCTACACCTATGATCAGGACAAAATCAACACTGTCCTGAACAAGATAAGCAAAGGAAGAGGAAAGATGTTTTCAGAAGCATACTACAATCAGTGAAAAGCTGGAACAGTCCCAGATACACAAAGTTGGAAAACTTTTTTAGAAAAATTCCTAGAGGCATTTTCATCCAAAGAGGACCACTTAGACCATAGAAGGAAGTTAGCTGCTCTAAAACAGAAGGACAAAGCTCCTTCTCTATAACAAAAAAGTTGCAGGAATACATGCAGGACTTTCAGCTCTATGCTGGAAAAGCTAAGATGACAGATGATACTGCCCTGATGAAATGGTTCATTAGGGGCCTCAACCCATTAATTGCAGAAAAAGTCATAGCCATAAAGGAGTCAGAAACCCTTAAAGACTGGATCAAATCCAATCATAGACAAATGCAACAAATTGAATGAGTTCAAAATCTGAAAGGGAATCAATACAAAGCAGAATCATGTGATCCAAATGTGATGGATGTTGATGTCATAAAACTATTCCCATTCAATTGCACTAAACACATCAAGGAAAATTGCTGCCTCATTTGTCATAAAGTAGAGTGCTCCACCAGAAACCATTTGTGATCAGGAACATCTTCCCATACTACTAAATTCCAAAAAAAGGAACAAATGAAGGAGATCTCCACCACCCCCACATCATTAGTCATTGCCAATTACATTAAGGTTTTCAGAGAAAAAGATATCAAAGAGGAGGATGAAATCAAAATCCTAAAAGAGATATATGAAGATCCAGTCTACCAAGAGGAGAAAGAAGAAGAAACCATCACCAAAATAAGCATGGAACAACTTTGGAGACAGGTGGAAAGGGCTAAAGGTTTTTGATACAGAGAGCTCAGTCAGTATATCAATCTCCTATGACCTGGAATATACAATCTATAGAGTAGAAATCAATCACAATCCCAGTTCAAATACTTCCAGGAATCACTGAAATCAAAGCCCTTATCAATAGTGGGGCAACCAATTGCTTCATTAATGAGTCCATAGCTCAAAAATATTGACACCCTCTTAAGAAATTACTAATCTGAAGGGTGGCCATCAATGTGGACAGGACCTCTAACAAAGAAGGAGATATCACCCACAAAACTACAATCACTATGTCTATAGGAGGGTGACAAGAGACCAGAGATTACTTAGTGATCAAATGCAGAAAAACTGACATAATCCTAGGGATGAGCTGGCTAGCCACACATAACCCTCTGATTGATTGGGCAAACTGAGAATTGAAAGGAGGAAAGAAATCCACAGATCTGAAAGAGCAACAGTATCTAATCAAGTACCTCACTACCAATTTAGCCAAGGAACCAAATAAGGAGGTTCTCATATGGTGCTGCCCTATGGAAGAAACAAACAGACTCACCATCTTCATGGACCTAGCCTAAAAAGAGGCAAAGGAGAAGATTACTCTACCAGAAAAGTTCCAAAAATATGAAAAAGTATTCTTGGAAGAAGCTACCACCACCCTACCCCCAAGAAGAACCTATGACCACCATATTGACTTACTACCATCCTTCACACCTAGAAGGGCAAAGAACTACCCACTCAACTTCAAACAAACTGAGGCTTGTAGAAAGTTCATTGATGAGCACCTCCAAAGTGGAAAAATCCAACTGTTCAAATCCCCATAAGCCTTGCCATTCTTCTTTGTCAAAAAGAAAGATGGAAAACTCCAATCTGGCCAAGATTACCAGTACTTAAATGAGCACACTATCAAAAACACTTATCCACTGCTGTTAATCAGAGACCTCATTGACAAATTAAAGAGATCTAAGATCTTTACCAAAATGGACATGAGATGGGGGTATAACAATGTCCAGATTGTCCTGGAAGATTAATGAAAAGCCACATTTATCACACCAATGGGGTTATTCAAACCCACAGTTATGTTCTTTGAACTTAGTAACTTTTTGCAACCTTCCAGATACTGATGGACAACATCTTTGCTAATTATCTAGCTGAGGGATGGCTAATCATATACATGGATGACCTCCTTATACACTCACCTGAACAGAAACTTCATGACAAGAGAACTAGAAAGGTTTTAGAATGGATGATGAAATACAAACTTTACCTTAAACTGGAGAAATGTTCCTTTGACACAAAGGAAATGGAATATCTGGGACTAATAATCTTAGAAGGACAAACTAAGATGGATCCTGTAAAACTAAAAGCCATTCAAAAATGAAATCTTCTAATGTCAGTGAAAAGAGTCTGTTTCTTCTTGGGATTCTGAAACTTTTACAGAAAGTTCATCAATAACTTCTCTATGAAAGCCAGACCCCTTATAGAGCTGATGAAGAAAGACAACAAATGGCAATGGGGGGAAAACCAGGAAAAAGCATTCTAGGAACTTCAGAAACAGTTTCTAATCAAACCTGTTCTATCTATATCAAATTCCTCTAAACCATTCTTCATCATGACAGATGCCTCCCTAGTAGGGACAGGAGGAGTGCTGATGCAGATAGACACCAATGGAGATCTCCACCCATGTGCCTACAGATCTAGCACCCTCTCCCCCTATTAAATTAGTGGTGACATGCTCAGAAGTCAACTCCAGATGCTCCAGAGTTGAGTTAGTCAAATGGAGCTTGGCTTTATATTATGATTTATCCTGAGGGCATAGCTGAGTAGCATCTGGGCTACTCTTTTCCTTGACATCCTTTACCTTGACTTACTTGTATCGTTTTCTAGATGAGTCTACTTGCATTCTATGTGGATATGCTCTATTTCTCTGACTCACCTAGTCCTTGTTATTCCTGCTTACCTAATTCCTCTTCATCATAGACTTTCCCTTTGATCCGATTACTCAATGTATATTTGTCATGGATGAGTCATTTCTTATCTCTTATCTTGGTTCAACCCTTGACCCTTCTGACTCATCCACTCTACCATTTGTCCTGGCTTATCTGTTCTTCCTGTTTATCAGTGACCTAGCCTTTGATCTCAGATCACCTTCCATTCTTCAGGCTGAGTCAGCACTTCTTTGATGTTCTGTCACTTTCTTGAACATTCTGATGATTCGTCATCCTAACTCATCATCAGCACCCTTTACCCTGTTTCCTTTCTTGAACTACACAGCCACTTCCCTGATCACTATATATAGTGATTCTCTCTGTATAGTAGATCCCCATCTTAGACCTCCCTTCACAATTCCCTATCACTTCTTGTCCATGATCTTGACACTTCTGTACTCTCCTATCCCTATGAATTGATCATACACCTGTATCCTTGTCATCTGCCTGACAACCACCTGTCGTTTCACCAAGAACTTCTGACCTTCAGCAATATCCCTTGATTGTCCCTCTGCTGAAGTCCCTTTTATTCTGATCATTGGTGATATCCCTCAGTTGTACCTCTCCTTGTCTCATCACCAACTTCTCTACCTACTGATGGCTCTCCTCTATTCCGATTCCCCATCAATGGGTCATCCTTTTATTGGTTCTCCAATAGTACCTTAGATCTACTCATGCCATGGCAATATCTATCACTCACCTTTGATCTCTGGTGATGCTCTCCTTACCACTCGCCCATCACTGCCTCTCTCCATATCTGCCTTCTAGAACTTACCTTTGCTCTTCCCTCTTTTCATCACCCTTGTTCTCAGTATAGGGATATAAGGGCTACACTTGGACCTACCCAGTACAAGTGTAACACTTCACCTTGTGTGGTGTGCCCTTATACAGAGTCTGGGTGCCCCAAATTTTGGAGGGGTGGAGATATGGCCAGAGGGATTGGAAATAGTCAGAGTAGATCCATTAAGGCTCAAAGTCAAATGAAGGATGAACTGGACAAAGAGCATCAAGTTCAATCTTAAGAAAAGAGAGCATGAAGTTAAGTCAATATTTGAACTAAGGTATCTACAGACAGAAGGAGCAAATTTTTATACTACAGCAGAGACAGATGACTAAGTAAGAATTCAGGGAAGTTAGAGAGAATGCAATATGTGGCAAACAGGGCTCATGTGAGATGTCAAAGGAGGCAGTGATTTGTGGCAAAACATTGTATGTGGTGAAGATTATTGTAACAATGAAAGGGTTCAACATAGTACTAAAAAAGGAAATGAAGTGGAGTAATGACAGAGTAGTATGAAATGGAGTAGGAATGGAATAGAGTAAAAAAGAGTGAGATAAAGGAAGGAACAAACTGGAGTTGATCTGGAGTATTGAAGCAGGGCTAAGTAGGAATTTGGGATATGATAGTATCCCCCCTTTAGGCCTGAATCCTTGAAGGCCATTTGTGCATATATAGAGAGAAGCAGATGGCAAAGGATGATGAGGCTAAGAGGAATAGAGATCAGGCTTATCCAGATACTGGAGATGGTACTCTTCAATGAGTTTTGAAGCATGGCTAAGCTCTGTGGTGAGGAGCCAGGAGGTTTCTTTGTCAGTTCCCTCATATCCTGACCAATGCACCAAATATAGCAGTTTGCAATTCTGTCATCTCCTGTTGATTTTAGAGTTGAGGATCTTGGAGATTTCATATTCCAGTTCTCCATCAACTTCGACTGGAGGTGGAGGGGGCTGAGTATAATTGGGGATGGTGTTTGGGATGGCAGGTTCTAACTGCAAGACATGAAAAATGGAGTGTACAGATTTCATGTTTTCTGGGAGGTGGAGGGTGAAGGAGAGCATGCCTGCCTGGGAGATGATGGGGTACAGACCTAGATTTTTCTTGGATAGCTTCTTTGACAGTCAGATTGACTGAAAGTACTTAGCCTTGACAAAAATCTGGTTGCTGATTTTTAAGTCTGGCACCAGAAATAATTTGGCATTGGTGGGTCCTTGGTACTGTTCCTAGGCAGCAGCTATTTCCTCACAGAGGAACTGATGAAGGGAGTCAAGGTCCACAGAGTACTCTCAGGCTTGAGTGGAGGTGAGGTTATGCTTAGTGTGGATGGAAATGTTGGGATGGTAGCCTTTGTTAGCAAAGAATGGGGAGACACTGGTGGTGGCATTTGGAGCATTGTTATATGTGAACTCTGCAAGTTGAAGGAGCTTAAACCAGTTGTCTTGCTGGTAGTTGCAGTAGATGCAGAGATACTTGTCATGCATCATGTTGACTACCCTCAGAGGATGATCCCTTTTCCATCAGAAGGGGATAGACCATGGCTCAACACCAACATCAGCACAGCCACTTATGGAGGGAATCTGGACATGAGACACCAATTCTGGAACAGAGAAGCAGAAGGAGCTACCTAGGGAGAGGAACCACTAAGTGACCCTGTCTCAGGGTGGTGGAATGTACAAGCACCACCAATCCCACTAGAGAAGATCACACCTGTGTCAGAATGGCCCACCAATCCAGCCTGGATGTGACACATCCACAAGAATTGTATGGCCCCTTTTCTTTCCTTATCTTGTTATAACTCATATGGACATCCTTTCTTTCTGATTGCACTTACAGCCATATGATCTTCTCTTTCTCCACCTATGCTTATCAATGTAAACTCCCATGCTTATCTTCACCTACAGACAGTCCCCATTTTTACCTATGATCACTTGTTATGGTCATAGTAGTCTTCCCAATCCCTATAAACATGACTGCCTTGTACAGTAGTTCCTTAACTAGATCTATGTTTAATCTACATGGTATTTGATTCTCTGCTATCCCTAAGTGAGGGCCACAGTCAAAGACTTACCAAAACCTTACTGGACTTCTATCAGTCTCCTGTCTACTGTTGAGTGACAGCTTGAACAACAGAACATCTTTGTGTCTTGAATCTATATCCATAGATTGCATCACAAAAGATCTAGTTGAATCTTGTTCACTCCTTGTTCTATCAAGAAGAGTCTGGTGGGCATCAATCTCCACTAGGGAAGATCTGTCACAATTTACTCCAATGCTGATCCTCCTTCTGAAGGAAAGGAACAACCCCAACATGACAACTTCTATCAAAACATCTCTATCCCTGATTCATTTCAAAGACTTCAAATTGGAGGAAGCTCTACTACTCCTAGCCATCATCACAATCTCAGACCCTATACATCCCAAATCTATCATTGCCCTTCTCAGAGCCTACCTGCACCTCTGACCCTTAACACAGAAACTGTTGCAGCCAACAGGAATCCAACTCCTGTCTCACCTAATACAGCTTTGAAGCAATCTATGGATATAGATCCTAGACACAAAGATATCACCTTTGTTCAAGCTATCACTCAACAGTAGACAGGAGACTGATAGAAGTCTGGGATGGTTTCGGAAAGTTGGCTGTGGCCCTCACTCAGGGATGGCAGTTTAATCAAATACCACATAGATTAAATGTAGATCTAGTTAGAGTTTCTACTATACAAGGCAGTTGTATTTATAGTGAACTAGGGGTACTGCCATGATCATAAAAGGTGATCATGGATAAGAGGGGGACTGTCTGTAGGGCAGAGGATTATAAGATAAGCATAGATGTAAAGAAACAAAGGGGCATAGGTGGTGGAGGTACAAGTAGGAAAGGAAGTAGTTTACAAAGATAAGAGAGATAAAGAGATCATACTGGTAAGGGAATCATGGATGCAATCACATCCATGTGGGATTGGTGGGCCATTCTGGTGGAGGTCTGGTCTCTTTCAATGGCACAGATGGGGCTTGAGCATTCCACCATCCTGGGGCCAGATCACTGATGGGTTCCTGTCCCCAGGTGGTGCCTTGGGCCTCTCCCTGCCAGAATTAATGCTGGCTATCTATACTCCCTTCATAGGCTGTGGTTGTGATATTGGCATTGAGCCATGGGCAATCCTCTTCTGAGGGAAAAGGGGTGGCTCTCCTAGAGAAGTCCATATGATACATGACATTACCCTGTTGATAAGGTCAATGGACCTCATCAATTTCATCCCAATCCATCATCCACCTAGAGAAATCCATCCTCATGGTGACAGGGACAAAGATGTTGGGGGTGCCTGGGTCCATTGATTCTATAGTAGGGACAGGTGTAGTGGGGGTAGGAGGGTCTGAGGTGGTTGGGACTTCCACACTGATAATATTGATAGGTTCTAGAGTGGGAAGGCAAAGTTGGAGACTTATTTTAGTGGATTGAGAGTCAATTGATGAGAGGCCACTTAGGTTGTCTGGGAGTGGGTATGGGGTTAGGGGACAGGATAGTTGGGAGTGGGAGGGCTCTGGGAGGAGAGTCATTGACTTCTCCTTTGGATCTTTCTGCATTTTCAGGGACCTTAATTTCCATAAGAGGCATGGGGAGATGAATTGGGATGGGAAGAAGATTCTCTCATTTTGAGCTATCTCCTGATTCTCTGGTAATCCTTCTATTTACCTTAGCTGTAAATGAGAAATCACTGCTGTTAAGGAAGGTGAACTGTTATACAAGTTTGAGGTCATTAAATCCTTACTGTCCTATATTTCTTGAGAGTTGAAGATAGATGGGATAGAGCTTTCTAAAGAAGGTGGAGGCAGGGAATCATTTGATGAAGTATCCCAGACTGCAAAAGTGAAGTGCATTGAGCATCTGCATTCTGGCAGTGTAGAGATTTTCTGTGATTGCCTTAGTAAGGTTTTCTAGTGAGTTTTCTTCAATGAGGATTCTTGTGGAGACATAGCTTCAGTAGGTGTCTATAAGTAGGATGAGGAATGACAGTTTTTGCAGTTCAAGATTGGCTTCTAATAAGGTGATCCCCTGGAAGTCATTCAAGATGGTGGTGTATGTTATAGAATGATGGAGGTGGCCTCCTATACCTTATCTGGAGGCACTTGATGCACCAAGTTTTTCTTTTTCCTTAGAGCAGACAGTCAACACAGCAGACAACTTCTCCAGTAACCTCGCTTGGGAAGATTCCCTTTTTATGTGGAATACCTCTTCTCCTCTTCCCGACAACCAGGAGAATGTTCTCCCTTTCCCAGGGAATAAGATATGGTTTACTTGGGATGGTCAGGACATCACCAACTTCTTTGGATGATGTGAGAACTCTTTTCCTTTTCTTTGATCTCTTGACTCTCTTTCTTATTTAGAATATATTTGATCTCACTCTCAGATTTGTTAGTTACCAAATCACCTTTCCCTTCTTCACACAGCATCTGCTGATTTGGTATTATTCTCTTCCATCTCCAAGAGATCTCATATATCCTATTTAGTTTCTTTTATAGAAACCTCCTTATGATAACAGAAGAGATTCCACACACTGCCCTTCTCTTCAATTCCATAGGCAGTGCATGCCGTCATCATTGCTATGACTCATTAGGATGCTCTTCCATTCCCTGCCTCTATTATGGCAGGTAGTTCCCCAACTTCCCAGAAGGGAATAGATTCCCATCTATTCCCATTCACAGATAAATAGCACCCATGTAACTTAGTTCCCTTTCTTAGCTAGATTCTATGCAATCTTACATGGAATTTATGCTATACCTTGGGAAGGTGGATGGTTTACCTTTCCTCAAGAGAGTTCTAGTCAGGCACTGCCTGAATCATCACTTTATTGTCTTCCACCTTGCCACCTGAGCCAGAGAGTCCATCCTTGCCATTTGCATCCACTACAGACCAAGGTTAGGAGCTACTGATCTCTTCATTGCATGACAGTTACGACTCCATGTCCTGCATTCCATATCAGCATAGGTGAGTCTCCTATAAGAGGGTGGAAGGATCTGAAGATTGATGTTACAATTTATCCTTGAGCATAGCTGAGTAGCATCTGGACTACTATTTTCCTTGACATCTTTCACCTTGACTTACTTGTACCATTTCCTAGATAAGCCCACTTACATTCTATGTGGATATGCTCCATTTCTCTGGCTCATCTAGTCCCTGTTATTTCTGCTTACCTGATTCCTCTTTGTCACAGACAATGCCTCTGATCCAATTACTCAGTATACTTGTCCTGGATGAGTCACTTCTTATCTCTTATCTTAGCTCAACCCTTGACCCTTCTGACTCATCCATTCTACCATTTGTCCTGGCTTGTCTGTTCTTCCTGCTTATCAGTGACTCCACCCTTGATCTCAAATCACCTTCCATTCTTCAGGCTAAGTCAACACTTCTTTGACATTCCATTACATTCTTGGACATTCTGATGACTTGTCATCCTGACTCATTATCAGTACCCTTTACCCTGTTTCCCTTCTTGTACTACACAGCCATCCCCCCTGATCACTACATATAGCAGCTCTCCTTGCACAGTAGATCCCCATCTTAGACCTTCCTTCATAATTCCCTACCACCTCCTGTCCATGATCTCTTGACGTTCCTATACCCTCTACCTCTATGAATCTATCACTTCTCCCCTATATCCTTTGTTGTCTGCCTGTCTCAGACATCCAACTGTTGTTTCACCAAGAACCCTTGACCCTCAGTGATACTTCTTGATCGTCACCTCGCTGAGACCCCTTTATCCTGATTATTGGTGATGTTCCTCTGTTGTACCTCCATTCATCTCATCACCAATCCCTCTACCTACTGATGGCTATCTTCCATTCCGATCCCCTGTCATTCAGCCATCCTTCTCTCTCAATCATCTGGCAGTATCCCTGCCTTCTCAATTCTATGGCGATATCTATTGCTCTCTCTCGATTCCCAGTGATGTCCTCTCTATTGCTTGTCCATCACCATTCCCTCTCTATACCTACACCTAGAACTTACCTTTGCCCTTCCCTCCTTCCACATCTTCTTCCTCAGAGTAGGAACATAAGGGCTACACTTGGACCTACCTGGTACAAGCATAACAATTGAATATGTCCTTGACCAGGGCAAAGATAAGGGACATAAATAAAGAAGAAAATGGAGGCATAAGAGGTGAGATTGATATCATTGGCATAGAAATTAAAACCAATCTGAATTATAAATTTTAATGTGATTAAAATGGAAAGAGGGGGATGTCCATAGGGCAAGAGAAATGGAAGAGAATGATTGATGATAAGGAACAGAATGATGGACTAGTAAGAATGGTGATATGGGCAGTAACTGATATTACAAAAGCAAGAATGGGTTTCAATGTGTTGGTGGATATAGTGTTTCTTTCTTTTTGGTTCAAAAGCTGAGATGTGGAAGAAGTGTGGTGTGTGTTTGGTGGATTTGTTTCATTTTAAGAAGAATTTATAGAAATCACATTGGATGGAGGGTTGTTTGGTCATTGGAGTTTATATTGTTTTTTGTATGCTTTTAAAGTCTTGTTGGCATGGATGAAGTTGTTTTTGGGTTCCCAGGTATTTTTGGAGGTGGAGTATCCTTTCCATTTGACCAGATAGGACCTTCAGCCTGGGTGTCCTCTGTGATTGATGATGGATTCAATCTTGTATTCCTCTTCATCACCTATGATCTCAGGGGGTGGTGGAGTGTTAGCAATCCCATATTTGTCATTTTGGACAAATGGGGTTAAAAGGGAAGCATGGAATATGTTATGGATTTTCCAAGTCAGGGGTAATTTCAATTGGTATGTTACCAGTGAAAGTACTTTTATAATGGGAAAGGGTCCTTCCCTTTTTGGGCCAAGTTTCTTTGACAGATAGGAGGTTCAGAGGTTTTTGTTTGATAACCAAACCTTGTCATCCTTTTTCCAAGGTTTGAACATAGGGAATGTATAGGAGAACTGTTGGGCATTGATAATGGCCATGAGTGCTTCATCTCTTGTATTTTCCAGTAGTTTCAGGCAGTTGTCCAAGTTTGGATTTTGGGTTTTTCTAATTGGTGGATAAGCTCTGGGTCCATATCCCATTATCAGGTGAAATGAAGTTTGTTTGGTGGTGGAATGAGTTGAGGAGTTGTGATTAAATTCTGCCATTGGGAGTAGTTCACTTCATTTGTTCTATTGTTCTTGGCAAAATATCTGTAGGTATGTTTCCAGTTCCTGGTTTACTTGTTCTGTTTCTCTGTTGGTCTGTGGATGGTAGGCAGTGGATAGGGCTACATCATAATTGAGTAGGCAGGCTAGTTCTTTGGCAAAGGCAGAAGCAAATTGAGGACTCCTATCTGAGATAACCTTCAAGTGAAGACTGAAACATGGGAATACATATTTGAAAAATAGGGTTGCCACTCCTACTGTGTCAATGATTTTGGTTGTTGGGATGAAAATAGCCCCCTGGCTAAGTCTGTCA
>JBBPJU010001287.1:0-12734 GCA_038088875.1 Austroboletus festivus | reverse complement strand
CAGGTGGAGCAGATGGAGTGGGCAGGTGGGATGGGGGTGGGGCGTGGAGGGCAAAGGGCGGGCGGGTGGGGTTGTAATCGGGTGCCCTGGGATTCATAGGAGTGCATAGGTCATTGTAGGGCATAGAATGCCATATGATTTCATTGGTATTTTTTGTGAACACGCGAGCACTATGAGGACCTATGGAACCTATGCTGCATAGATCAGGGTATCATCACATTTGTACTCATATGGAAAACAGCTATGCTGGCACCCATTCGGCATGCGCTCGTACGTGTACCTATGCCTAGATCTACATACGCTGGCATACGATTTCCATACGCAGACATATGGCCTCATATCCCTCTTTTTCACTGGGCATGACCCTCCACTGTAATTACTATGTAAGATTTCCAATTGATTGCCAGTAATGCACATACATATGACTGTTCACCTTCTTTTCCCATTTCAGGTCCCAGGGATGGATTGAATAACAACATCTACTCAAATTTCAGAATGACCAAGCTATCAGAATACCATCACTTACATGGATCCACTCTCAAGATATAGCACAAGAAGACTAGTGCCATCATCATAGAAATGGACTGAGCATGCAACATAAAGTTGCTTAACAGGATCCATAAGCAAGGAAATAAGTGTGTCTAGTATGAATGTTACAGTTTACTGTAACTTCACTACCAGACAGCGGGACAACTGGATCCTCATACCAGGAATGGCACTACCTAGCCTACGACGGATAGCTGGACTTGGGACATTGTCCCTCTGGTACATTTCTTTTCTTATCTTTCTCTTTCCTTGTACTAGGGGATTATCCATAGACTTATCTTTTATGATACCATAAGCTTATCTTAGGATGACCATATCCTAGTAAGCACCATTCACTTCCATTTCATTTACCCTAGCTTCGGGGCGCATAGCCATTCTGCCTTATGGCGGAGGCCTTGCTTTCATTTCCACCTCATTTACCTTAGCTTCGGGGCGCATAGCCATTCTGCCTTATGGCAGAGGCCTTGCTTTCATTTCCACCTCATTTACCTTAGCTTCGGGGCACATAGCCATTCCGCCTTATGGCGGAGGCCTTGCTTTCATTTTCCGCCTCAGTTACCTTAGCTTCGGGGTGCATAGCCATTCTACCTTATGGCGGAGGCCTTGCTTTCATTTCCGCTTCTCAGTCTTCCTTTTGGCAGTCACATCCTCTCTTAGTAGTATAAATACTGGACCTCCCCTGTACTATATTCCTTAGCTTGATCTCCGCAATCACATGTAATCTAGTCTCCTCTAGGGCAGGAAGCCTTAGTAGTAATCCCCTCCTTCCCTGTTCCGCACCGACCACCACGATCCCCTCAACAAGAAGAGGACGGAGGAACCAAGGGCTATCAGGAAGACCACTGGAAGATCGTTGTCAAAGAGATCTCCCATTAGAACTGAGGAAGAGTCCATTATCTACCAGACAATCAAGGGCGGTCTTACCTGGATGAAAGGCAAGAGTATAAGCTTGCCGATAAAGGAGCTGACCTATCACAGAAGAGTTATGACTGAGGCTAGATTGTATGCCCAGCGTAACAATGAAGTCATCAGAACAGGGAAGGAAAGAGAGAGAGAAAACATTACTGCTATTTGGGTCAATATTCCACACTTGTGGATGGCCATTGCCCACACTTGCTATGTGGCCATGTACTTGATCCCATGCCAGGGATTCTATGGCACCAGCATAAGCAAATGTGACACACATGAATTTGAATAATGATTTGCCCTCAACTTAATGGTAGAGATATATATGGCCATTGGATGCACCAAATGTGAATGTGGAGTCCTCTCAGCCATCCATATCAATCCAGACAGCAGAACTGATGAAGCTAGCTAGAGGGATATGGACTTCCTGCATCATCTTGCTGGAGGCCAAGCTCCAGACCACGATGCGACTATCATTCCCTATTAACAGGAATATAGTAGCAAGCAGTTGGTAAGATGAAATTAATGTACCTCCTATAAGGAGCATTGTCCCCTGTCGGCCAATAGCTGTGACATTGACAGCTTGTGTGTGTCTGACTAGAGTGAATTTGAGAGATATCTTGATAACTATCAGGAGGCGGTTGTCAGAATTAAGTTAGCTACATGCATACCATATGGGACATCATCTTGAGTATTATTTTCTGGGTATTGCGTTTGTGTTTTGCTACAGTGGGCAAACAGCTGTGCATAAGTACTGTTGAAAACAATTAGCAGCATGATACCCAATGCACCACCATCATCTTCACAACATGGATCCTTGCTTGTTTTTGCCTGTCTCATTGCATGGCACATCTGTCCTTATCACACAACAGCATTATTTTTTCTTTTATTATATTGTTTATTGTACTATATAACTACTGCGAGAGAATAGAAGGATAAGGCAGGAAGGGAAACTTTGCATATGTACAAGGTGGACTTGGAAGAAAGCAAAAGAGTTGTTCATGAGAAATATTGGGTGCTAAATAGTGAATGGTGCAAGTGAACATGTGATCACCCTTGGCCAAGCTGGTAATGTCGGAAATCTCCAGCTGAGTGTCATTCACTATTTGAGCACCTGGTTGGAGTCTTTTTTCTCTTTTTCCCTTCACCATTCAACTTTGTTGGCAAAGACAGCAGGCAACTGTAGTAATATAGTACCATATTTACTGCAGAGCACCAATTATTAAGACTAAAAGCAGAAAATGTCATGTCATGAGTGCACTATTGTAGCATCTAGAATAAGCAATGTAATTGTATCATTTGGTGGCCTTGATTAGAGAAATGTGCTGTTGTGTGCTAGCCACATTATTATGATGCAAGTTCACTAGCCATGTCAGTATGTTGCCTCATAACTCCACTCAGATTTAGACTTAACACCAGGTAGCTAATTTGCTATCATGGGAACAATTATGGCCCATCAATAAGAGTTGTGTATTGTTGGTATAATACTTGGTACATTGCCTCATAACTTTGTTCAGTCAGATTTAGACTTAAGAATAGGTAAAAAATGATGCTAGTTTGTTATTATGGGAAACAGCACCTGTTGTCAAGAACCTGTATGTACCAATTGTTTATATGTACTATTCATCTATTGTCGAGATCTGTCCTAGTGCAAGTTTGCTAGCTGTGTCAGCACATCACCTCAGACCTAACAACAAGTGGAACTGATAGCTAGTTTGCCATCATGAGAAATGATCATGGCCTTCACATATTGTTGGTATAATACTCAGTATGTCGCCTCATAACTTCACTCAGATTTAGACTTACAGTAAGTATGTTTCATTGACCTAGTTTACCTTGGTATTGAAATAAGTTATACTTACAGACCATTAAACATATTCTGAAATTGTTGTAAAAATGAGTTGCCTACATTCTCAATCTCAGTAGTTAGCACAAACTATGTACAGATTCTGCATGTGCTTCCTTTTTTAAGTAAAAATATGTGGTAAATGTGTTTAAATGTTTTATTATAACAATTTTGAGGCATATTTTGAAGATGGAGTTAGATATGGGGCTGCAACATTGCTATGTTGACAAAGTTTGAGTCGTGCATTCTGAAATATCCACCCCATGTATACAAATGTTAAAAGCATACATATTTGATAAATACTCAAATTATGATTTAAAGTTTGCATGCCAATCTTAGAATGTTTACGAGGTGCAATCTGTTCTTAAATAATTATTGGGTAAGTTGGCCGGACTTGTCCGACCGTATTTGAGGTGTCAGCATTGGAGACACTTTTGGTCATTGATCTCCTTCAGATCTTCTATCAATGACCACTCCATTGATGTACCATTCCTTCAGCTCTCCTGATGGAGGCCTTGTTATGCTTGAACTGAATAGGTTCAAGTGTAGCCCTTGCTATTGGAGGAACTGAATGTCAATGGAGAGTGTCATCTAGTGAACACTCAAAGAGATTAGATCAAGAAGTGTCCACTCAAAGTAGGACAAAGACTGGAGTCAGGGAGACAGAGTGGAAGAGAACACTCCAGGGTCTGATGGGGGACAATCACAAGTGATGTGGTTGTATAAGGGAGAACTAGACTAGAGTATATGGCAGTGAACAGACAGACTTATATAGTGATCAGGAATGAGAGGCAGTGCATGAGACACTGCCTTGAATGGAATGAGGCTGTCTGTGAATGAGTTATATAGAATGTAATGGAATGTCAAAGAATAATTGATGAGTCAGAAGATGAAGAGATGACTTATGATGACAAGTAAGAAATGCTGAATATCCTTTTCATCAGATCAAATAGGAGCAGTTTGATGGAGCTCCATGATGGCATATGATCTTTTCAATTTCATATTCTTCTTTGCCTTCTATTAACTCCAGGGGTGGTTTAGGGAAGTTTTTGCCATAGATGGCATTTTCACAATATGGGGTGAGAAGAGAAGCATAGAACACAGGGTGGATCCTCCAGATACTGGGAAGTTGCAGGTGATAAGTGATTGGAGATAAGACCTGGATAATGGTAAAAGGTTCTTCTCATTTGGATGCAAACTTTGGATTATCTATGTTCCATTTTAGGTTACAGGCTTCTAACCAAACCTTATCTCCTTTGACAAATGGTGTTAAGGACTTTCAGGATCATGCAGCCATGGTCTGTTGGGCTAGTTCATGAGCTGCTATGGCCTCTTTTTGTGCAGTGATGAGTCTTTTGATTCATTCTGATGCTGCTGGAAGATTGCTTTGTGGGAAAACAGAGGGGAAGGGAAGAGGCTCATATTCCATCATGAGGTAGAATGGAGATTTGCCTGTTACTAAATGTGGGTGATGGTTGTGGGTAAATTCTGCCATAGATATATTATCAGCCTATTTAGAAGGATAATTACTATAGATGATGTGAAGATATGTTTCAATTTCTTGATTGACTCATTCTGTTTCACCATCAGTTTGTGGATGATATGCCATTGATAGTGCTAGATCATATCCTAAAAGTTATTCTAATTCTTTAGTAAATGTAGAAGTGAATTGTGAACCTCTATCAGATATGATTTTATCATATAGTCCAAACTGTTTGTATACCTTGTGGTAAAATGGGGTTACTATCCCTTCAGCTTTGACAGTTTTCTTGATAGGGCAGAGGATTACCCCCTTTGTAAGCCCATGGTCGACCATGACCAGAAGGGAATCAAAACCAGAGGAGAGAAAAAGATTGGTAATAAGATCACAGGATAGCTGTTAAAAGGGGCAAGAACAGGAGGATTTAATAGGAGTGAGGGGTGAAACCATAGGGAGTGTATTGGATTTGTTGGCCTGACAAGTAGCATGGCCTGCTACAAATTGGCAAACATATTGGGCTAGACCAGGCCACCAGAAGTCAGCAGAGACCAACTGGCATGTTTTAAGGAAACCCAGGTGACCAGCAGTGGGATGATCATGACAGTGCAAGACTATGTCATGATGAAGGGTAGGAGGGATATAAATGCAGTTTCAAAAAGTAAGAATATTGTCTTTATATTTCCAATCAGAAAGACAGGTCCAAAGAGCTGTGGGAGCTGCAGAGATATTGGAAACAGTTTGTTGAACTAAGGGGTGGGAAGAAAAGAGGGAGGTGATACTTGTTCATAGAGCTTTGGGTAGCAATCAGGGCAACAAGACAAAGCATCAGGACCAGAGAGGAGTGATCTGAGTACATAGATCATTTTTAAATCATTATCTGCTAGATTGAGAAGCCAGTGAGCTTGTCATCGATTCAAGTTTAGAGGTTGTATAAAATAAAGGAGATTCTTATGATTGGTGAAAACTTGGACTGGAGATAAAAATCCTAGAAGATAATGATGCCATGCTTTGAGAGTGTGAATAATGGCTAACAATTCTTGATCATAAATATCATAATTGTGTTCAGTAGGTGAGAAGGTTTGAGAAAGATAGGAGCATGGATGCCAATCACCATTTGAATTGGTTTGAAGAAGAATACCTCCTGTTGCATATTTAGATGCATCAGTGGCAATAGCAAACAGAGTTGTATGATCAGGGAATTGAAGAACTGGTTGGGAAAGGAAGGCTTTCTTTAATTCTTGGAAAGCATCATTGCATGATTGGGACCAATCCCAGGTATGATCTTTCTTTGTGAGATCCAACAGAGGGTGAGCAATGTCAGAATAGTGTGGTACAAATCTGCAATAGAAGTTGGTGAAACCTAGAAAAGAGTGTACATCTTTGATCTTTGTTGGTGTTGGCCAAGATGCTATTTTGTCTAATTTGATGAGATCCATTGCAAGAGATTCAGATTTGACAATCATTCCAAGATAGTCCACTTCAGAGATGTTGAATGAACATTTTTGGAGTTGTAGGCGAAGGTTTAGTTCTCTCATCCTTTGAAGAACTTGGCAGGTAGTTTCATCATGGTCCTCTTGGTTCTTCAAGAATATAAGGATATCATTTATGTAGATGATGATTTTCCCTGCAACAATAAGATTTCTGAACTTCTTGTTCATAAATTGTTGAAAGGTAGCTGGGGCATTCTTCAGACCAAAAGGAATCACTACTGGTTTGAAAAGTCCTCAGTGAGTGATGAAGGTAGCCTTCCATTGGTGACCTTTCTTGATATGAATATTGTTATAGCCCCAACAGATATCAAATTTGGTGAAGATCTTGGCATCTTTCAGCTTATCTAGGAGATCCAAGATTAAAGGCAAGGGATAAGCATCATGGATAGTATGATCATTAAGATATCTGTAATCTTGAACAGGGCATAGTTTGCCATTCTTCTTTTTGATGAAGAAGAATGGGGCTGCCTGTGGAGAGGATAATGGGCAGATTTTCCCTAATTTTAAGTTTTCATCTAAGAATTCATCCTGTGCCTTTCTTTCTTCAGCAGTGAGAGGATATAACTTTCCAATCTTTGGAATGTAGTCTTCTGTAAGGTTTATCTCATGATTGCAATTGCAGTTTGGGGGAAGGGGAGTATCTTCATCAGTGAAGATATCTTTGAACATGGTATATGCCTCTGGCAAGGTCACCTCCTTTTTCTTACTATCAATAACCAATTGTGTGGATGTAGTCAGTGCCCCACAGGTTAGGGATGGATTGGGGATGAATCAGTTATTGGCAAGAATGGTTCATGATAGTGACCTGAATGGCTTTAAGTGTGACATGTCTCAGCTCAGAGCTATATTGGTGCAGAGGACATTGTCTTCAGTTCTGCTGCAGTAAGCAAATAGATATTTATTGACTAAGGTATCTACAGAGACATGTTTTGAAAGAGGATTTCGATATCTTTGTTGGATATATAATTTTTCTTTTTCCTGTTTCATTTGTTTATGACAGACTATGAAGACTGCTGATTGATCTGTCTTCTCTGATATTTGGAGTGTTCTTTCTTTCCAGTCAAAGGTAGGGTTGATTTCCATTAACCAAGGGAGTCTGAGTATGATGTTTTCTTTTCCACAATTCATAATATGGAAGGTGGTTTTTTGAAGAAGCCCATTGACATTGACAAACAGAGTGGTGGTAAATTTAATGGAGCCTCCCTGGTTGAGAGAGGCATCTGCATTTTGGACGGTGATGAATGATGGTAGTTTCTGTCAAGGGAGATGATGTTTTCTAACAAAGGCCCAATCTAGACACAAGATTTGAGCTCCAGAATCTACCAAGGCTGAGGTGGCAATGGCTTTGACCATGTCTTTAGCAAGAAGGAGTTGGATTGGAATACACATTGCTTTAATACTGGTACACAGTTGAGAAGAAGGAGGCATGTGTGTTGCATTTGTCCTCCTTTCTAAAAATCCATCACCACCTTTCCTACAACTTGGTCTTCTATTTCCTCAACTCTGGACTCCACAACTTTAATGTCTTTAGGAGGAATTGCAGGCAGTTTCCTTTTGAACTTCACCCTACAGTCCTTGGTTATATGTCTCTTTTGACAACATTTGGAGCATCATCCTTCCTTTCTACACTTCTTTTATTCTTCATCAGTCAGTTTCTTCAGCAGGGTGATAACATCCATATTTATAGCATTGGGATCTTTTGAAGTTCTTGGTGTGAAGGTCGGAGTAAAAGTAGTGTTACCCTTTCTATGCCTAGAAGCAATTTCCAAAGCTCTTTCTTTGATGGTGGTGAAGTGAGCTGCTTTTGTATACCATGAATTAATAGTAGTTGGTACTGTTTCCATAGTATGAACTTGACACATCAGGGATACAGGGATTCCAGAGGCAAAGTAGTTGATCAGAACATCATTATTACTAACTCCAGCAATGGCAACTTTGTTCTTGAAGTTGGCAATATAATTTTGGAGAGTGGGGTTGTATCCTCCGGTTCTGTTTTTGTAAATCCTAGTTTTGGCCAACCAGGCTAAGGCTTTCCCTTTTGCATTCTTGTTGTCAAAGGGATCTTTGAAGGCTGTTTTGAAGTTGGTCCAAGATCCCAAGGAGATGTTTTCTCCAGTGAGTTTGGTTTCTCTAAATGTAGCTGCCCATGTTAGGGTGGTTTTCTTTTTCATATAGGATAAGGCATAGGCAATTTTCTTGGTATCTGTATTGTACAGATTGATGTTGACTGCCAGATATAGTTGAACAGTTTGGAGCCATGATAATGCTTCAGCTGGGGTGCCATCGAAGTTGTCAGGAGTTCCAAGACAAAGCTCAGTAGGTTTCTGGAGGGATATGGTATTTGGTGAAGAAGGGATGGGGCATACAAGAGGAGGGAAGAAGACTCGACCTGATTGAGGGTGAGGAGTAGGGCTAGGTGGAGTAGAAGCTCTGGGGATGACAAGAGTCAATGATAGTTGTTCTGTGAGTTTAGGAAGGTTGGCAGATTCTGTTATGATTATCTTGGTCACTGGAAGGATTGTTTTAGCACTATGTGCTGGTTATGGATGGGGAATGGTTATGATGTCGATGAATTAGATCTGCCATTGGAGGAGGAACTGGCCTGGCCCCAGGTCAATGAGTGGATGGAATAGTGGGTGGAAAGTTGGATGATGGATCCCTTGTTTTCCCTTTGGATACCCAAAAGCTAAGTTCCTATTTCTGCCTTAGTATTGGGGACACTTTAGGTCATTGATCTCTTTCAGATCTTCTATCAACAACCTCATCATTGATGTACCACCATATCGGTTCTTCTGATGGAGACCTCATGTTCTTATCTTCCATTTGTTTCATCCAGTATGTTGGGCATCACCAGCCCCTTTTCATTTATATTATCTTTGGACTACCTCATTTCCTTGCCTTATGTGAGGCATGACACTTATGGATCTCAATCCTGCAGTGCCTCTTCCTATATCCAGAGTTACCTAGTGTGATAGCAGGTTTGCATTCATAGGTCCAGTACTATAAATACAGTAGCCTTTTGTACTTGTAACCTCAGCTAGATCTACACAATCACAAGTGTGGTGTCTAGTATCCTCAATGTAAAAGAGTTATTGTAGCAATTTTATCCATTGGAATTCTATTAGTCTTCACACTACTATTGAGTGTGTGCTGTGATAAAGGATCAGACTAGGTGTCATGCTTGCCCAGCATAACATTAGATCTAGCTGAACTATTGCCCCTTGTATTATCAAAAAGGGTACCCACCAACAGGCAAAATTTCATCCAGAAGATATACCATTCTGGTGGACTCTGACTCAGACTCTCACCAGCAAGACAACCAAGCTGAGGCTATCAGAAACTCCCCAATTCCTACACAACATCTTCAAATCTCAGGAAGAAGTGGAACTTCTGGGACATCTTATCCATCCCTCTCCAGTCAATGGCCCATGCGTCGCTGCCCTTCTGCATCAGAACCTGTCCCTCTGATCCCTACTATTGAGACTGTCTTCACCCGAAGGAGTCCATCTCCTATATCTGTTGAACTACCATCTGTATCTGTGAATACTACGAGAAGGGAGCCAGAGTCTTATGAGAGCAGACCACCCACCCCAGAACCAGAACCAGAACCGATTCAGGTAGACATTGAAGAGGAAGACTTTACCCTTGGAATACCAGTACCACCCAAAACAGAACCATCTCAGAAGATGATGGAAGCAAAGGAACTTTGAGCTGGATATCCAGCTGACTTCTCAGAAAAAGCAGAGGATGCTAAGTAGTGGATCCTATCAATGACTGCCTATTTTCTCTTAAATGAAGATCTCTACAACACAGAAATGAAGAAAATCCTGACCACTTTGAATAAAATGAGCAAAGGAAGAGGAAGAGTATATGCCAAAGGATGGTATATCTCCCACAATGCTAGAACAGAAGAAGAAAAGAAAAAGTATACCTATAAAGTCTTCACCACTGATTTTTCAAACTCCTTTGTGTCAGAAGAATCTCACAAGGATAGCCGAAGAAAACTCACCCAGATACATATGAAACAGGGACCATCTATCATGGCCAATTTACAGGAATATATCCAGGACTTCCAACTTGAAGTGGCAAACTCCAAAGAAAAGAGTGAGGGAGCCCTATGAGAATGGTTTGTCAAAGGACTTAACTTTGACATTTCCTCCCCTATCATACTTCAAGGGGAACCTGACACACTAAAGTCTTGGATTGGCAAATCCTTCACTAGGATGAGACAAATTGAAAGGAAAAGAGATTTAAGAGGAAACCACCTCTCCTATATTGGAGGAGGAAACAGAGGAAGAAGCTGAGACCCAAATGCCATGGATGTAGATGCAATTAAGTTCACTCCAGTTGAAAAAGCCAAACATATTAGAAAAAAGATGTTTTATATGTCATCAGATTGGCTGTTCTACTAAGAAACATCTGAGAGATCACCCTCAGGGACAAAAGGATAGCTGAGGAACACAAGCAAAACCTCAGGAAAAAGCCTGAGAGGTCAAGGAAGAAGTTGGAGTAGCTGATGAATATGTAAAGAAGTTAACTAGCGAAAAGAAGGTTAATCAAGATGATCTTCTCAGGGTGTTGAAGCAGGTGTATGACAAAGACTATATGCCGATGGAGGTAGATGATGAGATAAAAGAGGAAAAAGTCACCAAGGTGGAAGTCCAGTCCACATTCTCTAAAGAAATGATTGCTCATATTGCCAAAGTAAAGGGTTTTTAAGATGGGGGCATGCTATCATGTCATGACTCCCTAGACTTCTGTCTGTACTAGTATCAGAAGATCCCAATACAATTCAAATCCTGATTCTTGTACACGATCTAGATGGAAGAACCACGATCAAAACCCACACCTTGGTAGACTGTGGAGCAACCAACTGCTTTATAGACTTATCTTTTGCAAAAAGACATGGACTTCCCTTGAAACAACTTAAACAACCAAGAAATGCTATAAACACCAATGGAACAAAGAATGCTGGAGGAGAAATATGCTATAAAACTACCATGGAACTAGAAATTGCCAGAAGAAAAGAAAAATGAGCATTCCTCATCATAGGATGCAGCAAAACTGACATTATCTTAGGAATGACTTGGCTCAAACAGGTCAATCCAGACATCAATTGGTCTACTGGACAACTATCTATCCCAGAAAAAACCCCAGTAAAGAGAAATGATACTGAACCATAGAGATATCTGGTCAAATATCTCTCTTGTGATTAGACCCACCCAACTGAAGAGGTAGTAATCCAACACTGCAGAGATGAAGAAGACTTCAAAGAAATAAGGAAGACCACTATATCTACTGAATTAGCAATCCATGAAGAAAAGAAGGAGGTCAAATTCCCAGAAAAGTTCAAAAAATATGAAAAAGTGTTTTCTGAAGAAGTCACACATAAAGTTCCCCCATCACAACCCTATGATCATTGGATAGACTTGGATGACTCTTTTACTCTGAAATGAGCTAAAAACTACCTCTCAACCCCACCAAAAGTGAAGCATGTAGAAAGTTTTTAGATGAACAACTGGTGGCAGGGAAAATCAGACCATCTCAATCTCCACAAGCCTCCCCTTTCTTTTTTGTAGATAAGAAAAATGGCAAACTCAGACCCTGTCAAGATTACCAATACCTAAACTCCCACAGAGTAAAGAATGCCTACCCCTTACCACTGATATCTGATCTAGTGGATAAAGTGAAAGGATCAAAGATGTTCATCAAGATGGATGTGCGATGGAGATACAACAATGTTTTGATCAGACCAGAGGATAGATGGAAGGCAGCTTTCATCACCCCATTTGGACTATTTGAACCAACAGTAATGTTCTTCAGACTATGCAACTCTCCTGCCATATTTCAAGTACTAATGGATGACATCTTTGCTGACTACATTGCCCAAGGGTGGCTAATCATCTACATAGATGATCTTCTAATCCATTCTCCTTCCCAAGAACTATAGGATGAATGCACTCAGAAGGTCTTACAGAGGATGATGGAACATGAACTATATCTCAAACTCAAAGAATGTACTTTCGATGCCTCCAAAGTAGACTATCTAGGAATAATCATATCTGAAGATGAACTGGCTATGGACCACACCAAACTCAAGGCCATAGAAGAATGGCTTCCCCTAACTACTGTTAAAGAAACCAGATCCTTCTTAGGATTCTGCAATTTCTACAGAAAATTCATCCCAGGATTCTCCAACATCTGTTGACCACTAGTTGCTCTAACCACCAAAAACCTACCCTGGCAATGGACTAGTAAAGAAACTGATGCATTCCTCACCCTAAAGAAACATTTCCTCAGTTGCCCTGTCCTATCCATTCCTGATCCAAAGAAACCATTTTATATCATGACAGACACCTCCTTGAGAGTCACAGGGGGTATCCTCATGCAAAAAGATGGAAATGGAGATCTACACCCCCATACCTACCAATCTTCCATACTATCTCCAGCAGAAAGAAACTATGAT
>JBBPJU010001286.1:0-12764 GCA_038088875.1 Austroboletus festivus | reverse complement strand
ATCCAACATGGAGTCTGCTGTACCTTTGAGCGCGGGAGGTTCTTCGCTCATCGAGAGAGTTCTACTGAGACATTGTCTCAACGTCCGCTACGTCCTCTACGATCTCGGCACCCGCGCCCGGAAGAATATTCTTGCCACGCTTATACGCCGCTGTCTCTGCCTCGGATACATTGACCATGTGATCGCCCGGTCCATCGGACTCCGCGTACTGCGTTCCGTATCAGGTGGAGTAGATGGATCAGGGATGGAAACAGGTGGATTGGTGGCATATTTGGTGGCAGTCAGTGGCACAACCAGTGATTTCTCCAGTGGATTGGGGAGGATTCTGAGTGGACATGTATCAGTAGATTTGAGGGGATGAGTATTCCCTCCATTAAGGCTTGCAGGCAGTCCAATGGGTTCCAGTGCTGGTTCTGCCAGAAAACCAAGTAACAGGCTTCCTCTATTATCTCTGAGGGTGTGTAGAACGAGCTCCCAGTTTCTAATGACTTGAGAACAAAGGGTGGGGGAGAGGGTAGTGACCAGTCTGAAGATGATCTTGTTTGTTGGGATGAGAGGAAGCTGGGAAACAACCTTCCTGAATCCTTTGTCATGGAGAGACTGATTGAGGAGGACCCCAAGGTAGATGAACTAAGAGGCATGCATGGTGTTACGGAATGATGGAGACGGCCCCCTACGCCATACCCAGAAGCACTTGACGCACCATCTTTTTCTTTTTCGTCAGGACATTTTGCAGATATGGAAATGGACTTCGCAAGCTCCCTAGCTTGGGGAGAATCCTTGGAACAGTGGAGCACCTCTCCACCGCTCCCTGACAACCAAGAGAACATTCCCCCAGGGGAGGAGGAGTGGTTCACCTGGGACGCCCAGGAGTTGTACGACTACGTGTGTAGATGGGAGTCCATGTTTCCTTTTTGGTCCGATTAATTCTTTTATTTATTTTCACTGATCTTTTGGAGATATGTGATCTATTCCACAGCTATTGTCAGTTACCTTTTCCACCCATACCCACTCCACACAGCATCCACCGGATTAGGTTTTACCTCCCTTATTCCCGATAGATCACATATCTCCCTTTAGATCCTTTGAGGAACCCTTTCCCACATTCGTGGAAGTGTTCCCATGTACTGCCTTTCGTTCCCCCTTTTCTTTCAGGCAGTGCATGCCGTCAATTGCAGTACTTACGACACGATCTCATCTCAGATGAGATCTGGCCAGGATGCTTTCCGCTCCTTGCCTCTCTTATAGCAAGTATCTTTCTGAAATCCCAGAAGGAGATAACTTCCCATCTATCTCCGAAACCATATAAATAGCACCCATGTACTTTACATTGTTTCCTTAGTTAGATTCTATGCAATCATACATGGAGTCCTGGCTGTACCTTTGGAGGGAGATAGCCATCCCTTCATCAAGAGAGTTCTCTTATGACATTGTCTTAATCATTGTCTTATCCTCTTCACTATCGGCACGAGGGCTCGGATCAACATACAAGCCACCTACGTATGGTACCTCCCAAACTTAGGACCTCTTGATGCCTACATCGCCCAGAGGCTAGGCCTCCACGTCCTGCGTTCCATATCACATGGGCATGCCAATGGTAGAGATGGAGCCAATATAATGTCCAATTCCTGATGGGGGAGGTGATGCTTTTCATAGTTGGGAGTAAGTGTGATAGGTGGAGAGGAGGGATCTTATAAAGTTTATTATGGAGGATCTTTGTCTGCTGCACAGCCAGTTTGTTACATACTGAGACTCGAGAAGGTGGTTGTAGAGATACTCCCTTTCCATTCTGAACATGGAGTCAAGGTTGTAGGTGTTGGTGACAGTGGCCATAAGAAGGGAGATCATTATGGAGGGAGAAGAGATTAGATCAAATGGGAAAATTAGTAATTCTTGGTGTGCCAGTGATAGGGGCAGTAATCATTTTTATAAAAGAACCAGTGTTCCTTTATGTGTTTGTTAAGGTAATGAACTCATCTTTCAGGTTTTTCTTTTTTCTTTTTGAGAGAAGAGTCTTTTCAGATGCTTGAAATGAATTCCATGTGCCAGTGACCATGTTGTTTATCCTGGAAGGTGGGTTGTGTGGGGTAAACCATTATGTTGAAATGAGGATTCAGTGTGCCTTTTTATAGGTGCAGAGGGTTTTATTGGCATGAGTGAAATTGGCCTCTGATTTCCAGGTGTTTTTTGAATGGGGGTAGTTTTTCCATTTGACCAAATAGGAAAGTTGGTCAGGGACTCCTTTGTGGGAAAGGATTTCCTCAATCTCAAATTCTGGTTCTTCCTCTAGATGTAAGGGGGTTTCAGTGGTAATTGGGCCAAATTCGTCAGTTTGGGTAAATGGGGAAAGGAGTGATGTGTGGAACATGTTGTGAATCTTCCAATGGTTCAGGAGTTTTAGTTCAAAGGAAATGTTGTTTATTGCCCTTAATACTCTAAAGGGTCCTTCCCTTTTGGATATTAACTTTTGGAGTTCTTCTTTTGTCTTTAAGTTCTGTGTGGACAGCCAAATGAGATCTCCTTTCTTATAGGGGAGGTATTTCCTGGTCTTTGTTCAGGAGGAGTAATCTTTTTGGGCAAATTTGATGGCAGCAGAGGCTTCTTTCCATGCAGTCCCCCATTAATTGAGGGAGCACTGTACTGCTGATACAAAGGATTTTGTTATGTGGGAGAATCCTCTGAGGGTAAATCCCATCATTAGTTTGAATGGGGATGTATATATAGTCGAGTGAATGGTGGCATTGTGGGCAAACTCAGTGATGGGGAGTATTTTCTCCCAAGTTTCTGGGTTTTTATGGCAGTAGATGTCCAGGTATATTTCCAGTTCTTGGTTGACTCTTTTGGATTTTCTGTCCATTTGGGGATGATAAGTGGTGGATAGTTTAGGGTTGTAATTGAGTACTCTGGTGAGTTCTCTGATGAAGGTGCTAGTGAATTGAGGGCTGTGGTTGGATGTTATGGAGTTGTGTAGACCGAAGCAGGGGAACACTCTTTCGATAAAGAAATTGACTATCCCTTCGGCAGTGACTATCTTGGTAGTTGGGATAAAAATAGCCCCCTTCGAAAGTCTGTGGTCCACCACAACTAAAATTGCATTCCAGGGGGGGGAAGAAGGAAGGTCAATAATTAGATTCATGGAGAGATGCTGGAATGAGTGGGAGGTGATAGCTGGGATGGATACTATGGGGGGGTGGTTTGGGTGTGTCTGGGTCTTATGCTTCTGGCAAACAGGGCAGCCAGTGAGGTATTTTCAGATGAAGCAGGCCATTCCAGGCCACTAGTAAGACTTCACCATGAACTTGTACAGGCAGAAAAATCTGGGGTGCCTGGAGGTGGAAGTGTTATGGATGGCATGGGTAAGAGGGGTGTAGTAGGCCTCATTGACATAGAGGCAGTTCTGGAACCATAGGGAGTTATTCTGATAGATCCAGTTGTCAGGGTTCATGCAAGGGAAGGTGGGTTCACCATTATTGATTCTGGCTAGCACTTCTATGATAGTTGGGTTGGACAGTGGAGTGGAGAGTTTGCTAGAGAGAGCAACATCAATGCTATAGGTGAATACCTTGTTGTCAAGAAGTTGGATTGGTGATTCATCCATGTCCATGATGTTGGGGCATAACAACATGTTAGCAGGGGCCATTTGTTCACTGGGGGTGTGGACAAGTTTCAAATCATAGTTTTGGAGAAAGAGTTGCCACCTGGCATGTTGGCATGAGAGCTTGTGGGATTCCTTGAAATAAATCAGATTTTTATGGTCTGTTAGGACTGTTATGGGGAACTGGGTTCTGGTTAGGTAATGTTGCCAATTCTGTAGGGCCAGGATGATTGCTAGGAGCTCTCTGTCATGAATGTTGTAGTTTTGTTTGGCAGGGGAAAAGGTGGAGGCCCTGTAGGTGCAGGGGTGGAGGTCCCCATTGCCATCTTTCTGCATTAGGACCCCCCCTGTGGCAGCAAGGAAGGTGTTGGTCATTACCCAAAAGGGTTTGTTAGGGTCAGGATATCTGAGGATAGGGGTTCTGAGAAATAGCCTTTTTAAGGCTTGGAAGGCATCATCTTTGGTGGGAGTCCATTCCCATTGTTTTCCTTTCATAGTGAGGGTGGTAAGTGATTGTGCCAGCTGGGAGAAGTTTGGGATGAACTTCCTATAGAAGTTACAAAACCCCAAGAAGGATTGGACTTATTTCATCATCTTTGGGGGTTCCCAATCTTTGATTACTCATAGTTTCACTGGGTCCATAGCTATGCTCCCCTCTCAGAGGATTAGTCCCAAGTACTCTACTTGGGGGGCATTGAAGGTGCACTTTTCCAACTTCAGGAAAAGTTCATGTTTTGCCAATTGGGTGAGAACTTTCTTGGTCCATTCATGATGTGTTTCTGAATCAGTGGAGTGTATAAGCAGGTCATCCATGTAGATGATTAGCCACCCCTCTGCTAGGTAGTCAGCAAAGATATTGTCCATGAGGGCTTGGAAGGTGGCAGGGAAATTGCACAGTCCAAAAAACATCTGATACAGAATGCAAGACATGGAGGCTTAGTCTGTGAGTGATAACTCTATTGGCTTTGGGGAACTGCAGTCCATGTTGGATACAGATGGAAAGGATGGATTGCCAGGCATCGATGAATTCAGTGGATAGAAGGAGGCACAGGGCTAAGACCTATTGCATATGAACTCTCTTAAAAAACAGTAAACCATCCACCATTTCAAGGTACAGCTAGTTCCATGTAAGGATGTGTAGATTCTAACTTGGGATAACTCTACTATATATGGGCACTTATATACATATGTGGTAAAAGATGGGAAGTTATCCCCAATTTGGGAATCCCCAAGGTTGGGGATACACTACCTTACCCATTAGGAATAAGGTTCAATAAAAAAGAGAAGTGTCCTAAAGAGGAATTGGAAATAAGGCTGCATGCACTGCCTTGAATAAAAAGAGAAAGGCAGTGCATGAGAGCTCCCTGTTAATTTGGATCTGAACTCTAACATAGGTATATGGAATGTTAATCAAGAAAGTAAATACCCTCTATCATAGATGTGGCTAATTAGGAAAATAATGCTCACCCCAGTGTATGCTGTGTGGAATAGGAAGGGTGGGGTTGCAACTCAAGGGGGAATGAAGGAGTATCTATGAAACAGGGTAAAGAAAGAAGGGAATCAGGCATTCAGAAGAATGGGAAAGAATGTCCTTGCCTGTCCATAAAGTCCTGGAGATCTCTATGATTCCAGTCATATCAGATCTTATTCTTTCAATTCAGGGGAATGTTTTCTTGTGGGTAATTCTCCTGTCCCCAGGCATCAGCATCTCCATTCCACTCCTTGGTGAACCTTGATTCCACCTCCATATCTTCTTCAGTAAAGGTTGAAGAAAAAGATGGTTGGTCCAACAGTTCTGGGTAAGGGGTGGGAGGTCACCTCCATTATTCTGTAACATTACCTTCCTCCTCCAGAAAGATGGGATGATTCCACTCATCCTCAAGCCTTATCATCACTTTCAGTGCCTCGATAAAGGGGGCAGTCCTGGACTGGTGGTTGGGGAGGTGTAGGTGGCATGTAGGGCATAAATAGAGGGGGTATTCTCAATACGCCTTGTGGAGTTATCCACAAGCTGGGCAGCCTGGGCTAGGAGTAGTAGTGGGCATGAGGAGGTCAGGGCATCGATGGAGGAGGTGGCCAGGAGCTCTTCTTGAACATTCTCTGCAGATGTAGTATGGGCAGTCCCACAGGTGGGGGTGGTTGTAGTTGCATCAGTCACATCAGAAGGTGGTGGAGATGTCATCATCTTCAGGGATGTTTCAGGAGAGGGGGTGGAGGCTGCAATAGAGAGTGGAGGAAGAAGAGATTCTCAAAAGGAGGAAGCAGTTTTGAGGTGGAGTAGATGGATCTGAGATTGGGACTGGGGGGTTGGTATCATATTGGGTGGGAATGGGTGTCATGACCAGTGGTTCCTCCAGTGGATTGGAGAGAACTTGCTGTGAATGTGAACTAGTCGATCAGAGGGAATCAGAATTGTCTCCATCAGGGCTTGGAGACAGTCCTGTTGGTTCAGTCATTGGTTTTGCCAGTAGACCAAGTGTTGAGCTTCCTTGATCACTTCTGGGGGCACATAAAACAAGCTCCATGTTTCTGATGACTCAAGTATGTAGGCTGGGGGAGAGTATAAAGATGAGTTCAATAATAAACCAGTTGACAGGGATAAGGAGGAGGTCATCAATGATTCTGTTGAATCCTCCCTTGTGGAGGGCCTGTCCGAGGAGAGTCCCAAGGTGCACATACTGCAAGGAGAGGAGGGGTTGGTTAATGAGGGAGAAGGGGCTGACATATTGTCCTCTGGTGGGGATATTAGGAGGAGTAGTTCAGATGGTGGTGTAGATGGCAAGGGCAGCTATGAGGCTCTTTATAGGAGCTAGTTCAGGGGAGTGACATTTCCTATATAGCCACACTATCACATATTGGAAGAAGAGAAGGTTCTTGTACAGATATCCTCTTTCCATTTGAGGGATAGAGTTTAAGTTGTATGCATTGTATATCTTTGCCATGAAAAGAAAGGGGGTGATGGATGGGAATTGGGGAAGTCCGAAGGGGAAGTTCATAGGTTTTTGGCATGCCAGTGGTAGGGACAGTAGTCGAAGCAACAATAGTATCAATATTCCCCAATGTGTTTATTAAGGAAGTGGACTCTTCTTTCTTTAGGGTTTTTCTTTTCAGTTAGGGAGGAGTCAGTATAGATAGTGGAGACAAATTTAGTGTGCCAGCACCTGTATTTCTTGTCCTGGAAGGTGGGTTATAAGGGATAGACCATGATTACTGAGAAGGGATATGGTAAGCCTTTTTATAGGCAGATAGGAGTTCATCAGTGTTACAACTCTACTTTATTCAACTTTTATTTCGACTTTATGATGGTCACATGACCTCTAGATCACATGCTTATGACATCATGACACCAGTCACATGCTCAGTCATGTGATCTGCATGATAATTTATTGAAACCATTAGGCTAGATGCCTACAAGAACACTAGATGGATTGCTAGTCAATTCCTATACTCTTGAACTTAGTGCTTTTCTGCATTCATGGGAAGTACTTACTATTTATAGAAACCTAGACATTGGAGGATTTTCTACAGATCTCCTTTGAATCCTGAACATGCAACAAATGCATGCCTATGCCTCATGTGTGCAGCATGCTGCCACATCCATTTCACAGAAGCATTCATTGCTTCTATCCTCATTGAAGATGCATGTTGAACATGCCTGAACCTCATGTATTTAATCTCCACAGGCTTCTCCTTCTGAACTTCTATTCTATATCTGCAGGAGTACAGTATGCTTTAATTTCCTTTTATATTTTATATTCAGGATCTAACTCTATTGGTGGATATGATCCATCTTATCTATGACTCACCTTGACTCTAGATGGGTACAGGGTATATGCATTGCCTTGCACTGGTATGCACAGGCTTCATTTGATATTTATTATTGTTACGCTTGAACTGGGTAGGTCCAAGTGTAGCCCTTTAGGGTCAAGGGTTCAGTACAGAGTATTGTCTAGTGAATACTCGAAGAGTTCAAAGTAGGTAGTGTCCACTCAGAGTAGGACGAAGACTATAGTCAGAGAGACTGAGTGGAAGAGAACACTCAGGAGTCTAATGGAGGGAACAGTCACAGAGGATGTGAATGTATAAGGGAGAACTAGACTAAGGTACATGGCAGCAGATAGACAGACTTATATAGTGGAGAGGAGTGAGAGGCAGTGTGGGAATACTGCCTTGAATAGGAACGAGGCTGTCCGTGGATGAGTCATATAGAATGTGATGGAACGTCAAAGAATAATCGATGAGTCAGAAGATAAGAGAATGACTCATGATGACAAATAACAACTGAGTAATCGGACCGATTACTAGATAAGCAGAAATAAGAGGATATGACTCAGCCTGAAGATGAATTGGACTTATCCCAAATAGGATTATCCAAGAGGAAATGAATGGCTAAAGTCGATACAATGGTTATGCATATCAAAAGGAAAAGAAATCATAACAATTATCAAACCCTTATGATTGGCTGCCACAAGTGGTGCCACTTTCATTTCTCTTTATTATATTGATATATCTTAAGATTCGCAGGTATTTACAAATATCTTAATACTTTAGAATATTCCTATTGGTTGTCCCTGTTATGGTAGAACCAAACATGTACATACAGTAGGATAGTATATAAAGGCCCAGAATCGCAGAGCTGGCTCCCCAGTTCTGAAGTCTTGGAGATTTCCTACTAAAGGGATCCCCTGAAAGAGTACCAGAAACCCTTGAAATTGAGTCTTTCCTCTACATCTCTTTACTCTGGTAGTAGTTGTGGCTCTGGTGATTGGACTGATGATACAACTCTTTTAGGTTATTTCAGTCAGAGTGGGTGAAGTTCTCTTTTGGTTCCCAGGTGTTTTCTGAGCCAGGGTAATTTCTCCATTTGATCAGGTATAAAAACTTCCCAGAATTTCCTTTATGGGATAAGATTTGTTCTACTTCATACTCCAGTTCTTCTTTCAGAATGATAGGGGTTTCAGCAGTAGTTGGGCTGAATTTGTCAGTCTGTTCGAAAGAGGTTAGAAGGGAAGCATGGAATACATTATAGATTTTCCAGTGGCTGGGCAGTTTGAGTTTGAAAGCAATGTTGTTTATGGGTTTGATGACTTTGAAGGGTCCTTCTCTTTTTGATATAAGTTTTCTGAGTTCCCCTCTTGATTTAAGGTTTTTGGTGGAGAGCCATACTAGGTCTCCTTTCTTATAGGGGATATATTTTCTTCCTTTTGAGCAGATGTTGTAGTCTTTTTGGGCAAATTCAATGATGGCTGAGGCTTCTTTCCATGTGGTACCCCACTGATCCAGAGTGAACTGAACAGCTGGTACAAATGATTTGGACAGTTGGGGAAATCCTCTGGGAATGAATCCAGTCATGAGTTTGAATGGAGATGTCATTGTAGTGGAGTGTATTGCTGAGTTATGGGCAAATTCTGCTATAGGGAGCATTCTGCTCCAATTTTCTGGGTTTTTATAGCAGTATATCCTCAGGTAGGTTTCTAGTTCCTGGTTTATCCATTCAGTTTTTCCATCAGTTTGTGGGTGAGGCAGTGGACAACTTTAGGTCATAGTTTAGGACTCTGGCTAGTTCTTTTGTGAATATGCTGGTGAATTGGGGGCCTCAGTCAGAGATTATGGAGTTATGGAGGCCAAATCTGGGAAAAACTTTCTTGATGAATAAGTTTGCTATGCTCTCAGTGGTGATAGTCTTGGTGGTAGGAATGAAAATAGCCTCCTTTGAAAGTCTGTGGTCCACCATGACTAAAATAGTATCTCAGGGCAGGGAGGGTGGCAGATCAGTGATGAGGTCCATGGATAAGTGTTGGAATGGATGGTGGCTATAGTTGGGATCAGGATGATGGGGGGTTTATTAGGGCAGGTGTCAACCTTGTGTTTCTGGCATATAGGGCATTTAGTGAGGTATTTCTGGAGGAAGCAGGCCATACCAGGCCACCAATAACTTTCCACCATGTACTTGTAGAGGTGAAAGAAACAGGGATGACTGGTGGTGGGGGCATGATGTATGGTGTGGGTAAGCAGAGTGTGGTAGGCTTTGTTGACATATAGGCAGTTCTGAAACCAAAGTGAGTTGTCTTAATACTTCCAATCTTTGAGGTTGGAATGGGAGAAGGCAGGTTGTCCTTTATTTATATTTAAAAGGGCCTGCATAATGGTGGGGTCTGATGGGGGTGCAGCTAACTTCTTAGAAAGGGTGACATCAATGCTTCTGATGAAGACTTTGTCATCCAGAAGTTGTAAGGGTGGTTCATTGACATCCATGATGTTGGATTGGGATAGCATGTCTGCTGAGGCCATCTGCCTCCTGGAAGTGTGTACCAGCTTCAGGTCATAGTCCTGAAGGAATAATTGCCAGTGGGTGTGGTGTCAGGAGAGATGATGGGGTTCCTTGAAGTAGGTAAGATTTTTGTGGTTGGTAAGAATGGTAATTGGGTATTTAGTTTCTGTGAGGTAGTGGTGCTAGTCCTGTAGGGCTAGGATTATGGTGAGTAGTTCCCAATTGTGGATATCATAATTCTGTTCAGCTGAAGAGAATGTGGAGGAACAGTAGGCGCAAGGATGGAGATTCCCATTTCCATCTTTCTGCATTAATACTCCTCCTGCAGCAGCTAGTGAGGCATTGGTCATGAGCCAGAATAGCTATTCTGGGTTGGGATATCAGAGGACAGGAGTCTGGAGGAATAACCTCTTTAGACTCTGGAACACATCATCTTTGATAGAGGTCTACTCTCATCACTTTCCTTTAGCAGTGAGAGAGGTGAGGGGGTAGGCAAGTTGTGAGAAGTTGGGTATAAATTTATGGTAGAAGTTGCAGAGCCCAAGAAATAAATGGACTTGCTTTACCATTTGTGGAGGTTGCCAATCTTCTATGGCCTTCAGTTTGATAGGGTCCATGGCCACACTTCCTTTCTTAAGGATCATCTCCAAGTATTCTACTTGGGGGGCATTAAACATACACTTTTCCAACTTCAGGAAAAGTTGGTGCTGGGCCAATTGGATGAGCACCTTCTTGGTTCTTTCATGGTGGGTTTTCTAGTCCACTGAGTGTATCAACAAGTTATCCATATAGATAATAAGCCACCCTTCTGCCAGGTAGTCAGCGAATATATTGTCCATAAGCACCTGGAAGATGGCCAGAGAGTTGCACAAGCTGAAGAACATTATGGTTGGCTCGAAGAGCTCCATTGGCATGATGAAAGTGGCTTTCCATCAGTCCTTTGGGGAGATTTGTACATTGTTGTATCCCCATCATATGTCCATCTTGGTGAAGATCTTTGAGTGCCTGACCTTGTTGATGAGGTTGGCTGTGAGAGGGAGTGGGTAGGCATTTTTGACAGTCATGGAGTTCAGGTATCAATAGTCTTGGCATAGGCAGAGTTTCCCATCTTTCTTCTTTATGAAGAAGAAGGGGGTGGCTTGTGGGGATGATGACTGGGTGATTTTGCCACTCTTCAGGTATTCATCTATGAACTCCTGGCAGGCTTTGGTCTTTTCTGAGTTAAGCAAGTAATTCTTTGCTCATCATGAAGTGAATTCCAGTATTATGATTTGTCCCTGGGGCACAGCTGAGTAGCATCTGGACTACTCTTTTTCTTGACACCTTTTACTTTGACTCACTTGTATCATTTTCTAGATGAGTCTACTTGCATTCTATGTGGATATGCTCTGTTTCTCTGACTCATCTAGCCCTTGTTATTTCTGCTTACCCAATTCCTCTTTATCACAGACAATCCCTTTAATCCAATTACTCAGTATACCTTTGTCATGGATGAGTTATTTCTTATCTCTTATCTTGGTTCAACCCTTGACCCTTCTGACTCATCCATTCCATTTATATCTTGGCTTATCTGTTTTCCCTGCTTATCAGTGACTCAGCCCTTGATCTCAAGATCACTTCCCATTCTTCTGGCTGAGTCAGCACTTCTTTGATATTCTGTCACATTCCTGGATATTCTGATGACTTGTCATTCTGACTCATCATCAGTCCCCTCTACCCTGATTCCCTTTCTTGCATTACACAGCCACATTCCCTGATCACTACATATAGTGGCTATACTTGTATAGTAGTTCCCCATCTTAGACCTCCCTTCATAATTCCCTATCACTTCTCACTCTGACACTCATGTATTCTCTACCTCTTTGAATTCATCGTTTGATCGACATGACCATCATCGTCTGCATATCCCAGACATCCAACTGTCATTACTATCTGCCCCTCAGCAACACCCCTGAGTGTTGTTGCTCCTCCTAGACTTGCTGAAGATTCCTCCATCCTAAATCTTGGTAATGTTCCTCAGTCGCCTCTTTCCTTGTTACATCACCATACTCTCTTGACTGCTGAGGGCTTTCCTATATTCTGATCTCTCATTGTCTAGCCATCTCTCTCTGACTATGTCTGGTAGTGTTCTCTACCTTCCAAGTCCTATGGTGATATCCATTGCTTCCCTCTATGTTTGGTGCTGTCCTCCTCATCCCTCGTCCATCACCACCCCCCTGTTCACCCCTAGAACTTGCCTCTGCCCATTCCCTTCCTTCCCATCTTCTGCCTTTGTATAGGGATATAAGGGCTACACTTGGACCTACCCAATTCAAGCATAACATCCAGTAGGAGTTCTATCTTGTGATCATAGGGTCTTTTTGGGGGTAATGTGATGGTGGCTTTCTCTGAGAATACCTCAGCATATTCTTTGTACTTGATGAGGAGGGCTTTCTCTTCCTTCTTTGCTTTGCTAGCAATCTAAGTGGATATGGTGGTTTTCCTAATTAATTTCTCTTTCATGAGGCTTTCTCTGATGATGACTTCCTTCAAGGGGTCATCTAAGTCTTCTGCAATATACTTTGCGAGGTATCTTTGTATGACCTGCAGGCTGTGGTCCTCACCATCCTTGGTGACCAGTAGAAGTTCTCATTTCTCCCAGTCAATTATAGGGTTTTCTTCTGCTAGCCAAGCCATTTTTAGTATGATGGGGGTCTTTCCTTGCCCTAGTACCATGAGACTTCTTCAGCTGGTTTGTCCTCTGATTGTTATGGTCAAGAATCCTTGCTGGGTGATACTTTCTCCAGCATTGTGGGATCTATCCATGTTTATGGCTTGCTTTGGCTCTTTAAGCTTTGTGAGGGGGATTTTCCACTTCTGTGCATACTGAGTGCTGATAAAATTTCCAGTTGCTTCACT